>OX463853.1:33429014-33627567 GCA_949825065.1 Odontocerum albicorne | reverse complement strand
AATAACATTCAAGCACAAAATTCAAAGGTGACAAGTTATTATATAATTATATACAATATTATACTATGAATTTGGGCATAAGATATTAAAAAATGTTGATTGTTTTATAGCGTCATATCTAGTTTACAAAATAGAATATTAATTGTTAGGTATTTATTTAAATTTTGTTGTCCCGAAAATAAAAAATAATAATTTAGATGTGTTACTGTTATTTTATACATACTCGTATAATAAACAAATTAGGTTAAATTTTGGTGTACTTTTTTAATGCTACTAAAAAGTCCTAAGCTTGATATCTTTTATTTTAATTGTAAATTTAGCTTCACATAAAATCTTTATCTAATGTTTACTTTTGTGGTTAATGTGTTCTCTGTCGCGGTGATGAACCATAATATCCATGTAAAATGAAGAGCACTATAATCGTTTATAAATTTAATTATACTCTTGAATAACAAAATCAAACATCAAAAGGATTTGTATCTCCGACATCTTTTAACTGTTTTCGTCATTAAACCCAAAAGATGTCATTATATTAATATATTATCCATCAAAATTCATATACTTTTATCCAACTCAAGCTTACATCCAGTTTATAACAATAATATAAACGCTTAAAATTTCGTATAATATATTTTATTGTAGTTAAGCTTATATATACACAAAATAATCAAATACATCACAGATATCATCATATAAATTTTAAATTAGATCTAAGTTTAAACGAAATAAAAGATTTTATAAAAAATTTTTTTTTAATTTTAAAAAGTCTTCTTAAAAATGTTCATTTAAAAGTTATTTGAGTTTTTTAAAATATTTTACTTGTTATACTAATCGTTAAAGAATTTTAATTTTGTCCCATTTATTAATGATTACAGACTAGGGTAGACGGTGATAGAAAAGTAATTGCAAAGGAAGAAGAATGGGAAACGGTAAGTTTATGATATATATATATATATATATATATATATATATATATATATATATATATATATATATATATATATATATATATATATATATATATATATATATATATATATATATATATATATATATGTCAATATTTTTGTTACATGTTGAGATAAAATTGTTTCTATCCCGTATATGTTATAAGATAAACATATTTTTTTCCATGAACGGAGAACTAACGTAAAATGCAAAGATTTTCTTTGAGCACTATTTAAATTCGAATATTCTGATTTAGAAAAAAATAACAATTATTATCGCCGTTAAACATCTAAAGTTATAAATATAATATTTTATAAAATAAATAAAAAAGTTAAAATGATTTATGGAACTTCTACTTTTGGTGAAACAAATTCTTCTAACCATCTACAACCAATTCTCTTAACCATCTACAACCAATTCTCCTAACCATCTCCAACCAATTTTCCTAACCACCTACAACTAATTCTCCTAACCATTTACAACCATTTCTTCTAAACATCTACAACAAACTCTTCTAACCATATGCAATATTTTTTTCTAACCATCTACATCCAATTCATGACCCAGAGCCCTGCACTTCTCTTACCTTCCCAATTTCCACCAGTTTTAACAAAATGGTATCAACAACTCTTACACTGGGATAGACGTTTTTAGACAAGACGAATTTTGCACTACGTAAGGGTGGTTGCTAATGATATTCGGCCCAGTGCAACAGACGACATCTCGTTCCCGTTAATCATCCATTATCCTTAATTCTCTCTAGTTCGCGCACCAGCTTCAAATTTTGGAATCTAGTGTATAAATCTAAGTTACAATTGGCATGACGAACATACTTAATTTATAATACGTACACACCACATGTCCCTTTCCGGGTAGACATAGAGATTAGATCTCCAAACTTTTCCAGGAAAACACAGAACTTTATCTTCTTTAATATTCATACATCTCGTAATTCAAAATCTTCTATGATTCATATTCTCACTTTAATTTCTTTCAAAATCACACGCACACTTTGCACTTCTGACATGGGTATACCCACTAAATCATTATCTTGTCATTTATATACTTACGAAAATACTCTTTTGCTTTATGTCTGTCTTATTACAAAATCACACGCACACCTTGCACTTCTGACATGGGTATACCCACTAAATCATTATCTTGTCATTTATATACTTACGAAAATACTCTTTTGCTTTATGTCTGTCTTATTACAAAATCACACGCACACCTTGCACTTCTGACATGGGTATACCCACTAAATCATTATCTTGTCATTTATATACTTACGAAAATACTCTTTTGCTTTATGTCTTTCTTATTACAAAATTCAAATAAATCATCTCATGTTGATTTGTACTATTTTTTTTCTAACCATAAATCCTAATTTTATATCACAGTTAATTGACTAAAGGGTGAGACCTAACCGATGAATGTGATCTGAAAGTAAGATTAAAAGCAAAATGTCATTAATGAATGACAAATCACGGGAATATTGGCACCAAAAATGCTTTATGCGATATTATTGCCGATACCATTATAATAAAGACATATAACGTGGTTTATGGGGCTAGTTTGAAAGCCTTGAAAAAGTATCTGATCTAGTAATGTCAAATGAAAGTTTTGCTACAATTGAACTCCAAACTAGCCGATAGAACTCCAAAACATAGCCACTTTATAAGTATATTTATAGATTCTTTTTATGTTCATAGAGATAAATAATATTTATCTCCGATCTTAGAAGCTTAAATAGTAATCTTCGTAGCTGTCATCTTGTCCATTTGCACTGTTGTAATTTCTGCGGCCAGCTGGATTAATCCGTAGATCATATTTTGTGATACTGCGATGAAAATCGAGTTAATCAAGATTTCCAAACGGATCTCCATTCAGCCTTACATCGGTACAATTTCGGATCGAAAAGCTACTCCAATCTAGTGACGATAACTTTATTTCTGAAAGAACTGACAATATATTGGGCTGTTTGAACTCCAGGCATTTATTTATTTAACAATTTTATTGCAAATACAATTTAGTGGGCTTATTGCATTTACTGTGTTGTGATCAATTTTCCTTATCTAAGATCTTATGTCCGTTGTCGCTACAATTCTTTTCTCACTCAAATGTGTCACCGCCGGACGAGTTGTATCCTCGGACAGTTAATTTTTCATCACTTTGTGACTTTACACTAATACCACATTTACCCCTTTCTCTTTTTTCTCTTGAAAAAGAGGTGGAAAGGATGAATCGAGAGCAAGAGTGCAGGTACGAAAATGTAGTCACAATTGAGCTGTCAAGTTGGACCCTGTGAAAATTGTATTATCCACAAATTATTTGTCGCACAGCATTAAAAAAGTTGTATGTAGAGAATAATAAGGAAGATTTCAATATTTTAGTTCAAATCTCACTGGATGGAAACTTGTTTTGTTACCATTAACAATGTGGCTGATGGTGGATTTGAATTAAGTTAACGTAAACCTCGAGATAGTTTTAAAAAGCCCTTTGTAGTTAAAATCGATTATTGGAATTTATATTAAAAAAATTGAATCACAACATAAGTATCTTGATGTATTCTTAAAAAAAAACAGTATTTTGTCTTCACCAAAAAATCTTTGTGATTATTTTCCAAGTTCTCAGTAACGATACTTTCTCTCAAATAAATCAAAACAACTTAAATCAAGGTTGGATCTATTTTGCAAATAATCTTCCAATTATTATTACAGGCTTTATGGGAAGGTTATTATCTCCTCCGGCTCGGTTCGACTAATTCCCATCCAAGCATTACAAAGTAATAGGTCCTCGAATTCCTTAATGAATATCTATATTCCCTGTAATTATTAACAAGTACGCCTCGAAATCCATTTCGTGGCGTGAACGTGTAGGAAAATTTATTTGGTCGGAAGTCTTTTGATAAAATTATATAGATTTTTCACAGTAATTTAACATCCGTAATGAAATAAGATACGTTTCAGCTTTCATACGAAATTAAATGGTTAAATTAGTTATATAATTTTAGTATGAATATTTCAATAGCAAGACATCATATATTATATTACAATTTCAAGAAGCTTTCAATGAGTGTCTTATACTTAAACTTCGGCCTCTTTTTTTTAACTGAAACCTAAGCCTGAAATTCAAAAGGGTGTGGTTTACCGCTACCTTTCCTGAACTCTTTTCTATGGAATGAAGCATATACTCTGAACTAGGAAACATCACGTAGGATCGAAGCTTTTCATAGGTCTATCTTCAGATAGCATACAGCATAAACATATATTATGGACTAAAACTATTAATAAAAAGCACGGCTATAGATAACGATTATAATTTTGTAATAAATGCATCCACCTTTGCATGAAACACATCTTTGCATGAAAATGGTAATTATAAAAATAAAATTATCAACCAACCTGAAACATGTAAGAGACCTTAAGAGAAACCCATACTGAAACTTTTTTTTAATAAAATGTGAGAACCAACGGAAATCGAACCCATAACTCTCGGGTTGAAAAAGAATGACTTACAAATAAGGATGCGGAGGTCGTATTGTCACTATTGAAATAATTTTTAAATAGTGTTGGAAATCTTTATGATTATTTTACTTATTTTGTAAATGGCAATCTCTTGTAATCATCCAGTAGATTTTTAAGAGGCCTTAAGTGAAAAACAGAATGAAATCTTAATTTCAATAAAAAAATATGGGTTACAAGGACTCGAACACCCAGTTCAGTATATTTATATATAGGCGTCTTAAGAACTTAGCTACGGAGGCTATCAATATTAAGTTTTAGAAATAATTTATCAAAATTTTAAACTACAAAAAAATACCAAACCTTTGTCTCGCTGTAGTTCAATTAATATGAAGGTCTAGTGTTAAGTTTAAAATTTTGTAAAAAAGGTCACATTTTTCTCAGTTTCTTTGCAATTGTATCAAACAAATAAATTGAACGTACTCCTTAACTAAAATAAAGAAAGTTTAAAAAAATTCAGGGCACGTGATAATATGTAAAAAGAAAGTTCTCGGTCAATTAGGAAAATTACAAAAAACTATTAACGGTCTCAGAAAAATGGTTACCTCGTAAATTCATTACATGTCTTTCTTATCAAACGGTCTGAATTCCACCTCAATCTTTCCTTTCTTTCTCATTTTCCTTTCTCCTTTTCCATTCTTCTTCATGTCTCAACGTGTCATTGTGTCACGCTCCTCAGCGAACCCTTATCAAATATCTCCTCGCTCATCTGAATACATCCGATTCATTTTCTTATCATTAATTCGGCGTTCGTTTCAGATAATTTATTTTTAGTATCGAAACAGAATTTGTTTAATCGATTTATTATACATGTTTAAAGTTATGCAGATATTTTACTTGAACAAAATATCCTTTTTAATGATTTCGGTATATTCTTTATGCATTCTTTTACTGTCATTTATCAACGGATTCAACAAAATCTCATCTAAAAGTAATTGAAAAAAACATTTTTTTACATTCTCAATTAAAAAAAAAGGACATTTAATTATTGTTTAAGTATCACAGTAATAACTATAAATCAAAATATATCAAACAAATTTTTTTCAAAAAGAAACCAATAGCACAATCACGCCTATTCGTAAACAGGTAGAACCGATCGCTATATTTTAGCATCTTAACCCTTTTAATCCCAGCATATTTTGCATAAAATGTGCGAAAAATCCCAAGCATTTTTTGGCAAAAAAAACAGTAGTTTATATTTTATTCTTTATCTCAGTAAATATATAGTTTTAAAACCTAATTTTTTTGTGAAGACCTTCCTGTAGAGTGTAAAATAATAAGTAATTTTCGTATTTCATAAAAAAAAAAAAATTATTCAACATAAAAACTTGTATGAAAACTTTGAGGCCGATTATCGGCCTCGTGGGATTTTTCGCATACACAAGTTAGGGCCGATAATCAGCCCCGTGAGATTAAAAGGGGTAATACACAACTTTCGTCTCTTATACGTTCACACAATTTCAGGGTATGCATATCTTTCACAATATAATACATGAAAATACCAATAATGTACAGTACATTACGTAAAGTGAAAAAAAATCATATGAAATTGACTCAATCACCAATAGAAGACTCGAGTGTATAGTATATGACATTTTTACAAATAATATAAAAACAATATATGACCTTAATCTATAATAAAAATTATAAAGCTTTTGCCCGCAGTTTTGTACTTGTACGCAGATTATTGCTTTTTGCATTTCTCGTTGAAACCTTAAAGTATTGAAGCTTTGAAACGTTTTCACTCTAGATTTGTAGCTCAACGATATGAGCCAGCACTTTTCCAATGCAAAATAATCGTATTTTTATTGTATTATATTTTCGTTGAATACAGTACAAACTTGTTAGTTTTATTAGCATATGACAATCTTTTTCAACCAACAAAAAATATATCAAACATGCCTTAATGGAAAATCAGTCTAGAACCATTAATAAACATAGCGGATACTAACGCAAATCGAACCCATAGCCATAGCGTTGGAAAATTTCTTTCCAACTTGAACACGAAGGTAATTTTTTTTATAATTTCATTAGTAAAAAAAATCAATCACATACTAACAAAAACGTTGATAGATTTCATACTAACGTAGATATTGTGTGATATTGAGTAAAAAGATGATAGCTCCGTCTTCGAAACAAAAATCATCTATAGAAGTATACCTCAAAGTTGTTAGTTTAAACCGACTGGAAGCGTTCGAAATTTTGATGCACCGGAGACTGTTATGGATACCCTGGACGGATATGGTCAGCAACACAAGGGTTTTTCAAAGAGCCAAAGTTGATAGATGCTGACTAATTGCTGACTAATATTAAAATCTGAAAGGTATCCTATTTGGGTCATGTACTTCGAGGAGCAAAATATAAACTACTGCACCTGATCATCTAAGGCAAAATAGAGGGTCGAAGAGGTGTGGTGCAGGAGGAAAATCTCCTGGCTCCGCAATATACGTGATTGGACTGGTATGAGGAGCGTCGGGAATCTTTTTCGGGCTGCCTGGGACAAAGATGCCTACTTTCAAGTGATATTCAACGTTGGGAAACCTGACATGACACTGGGAAGAAGAAGAACCACATAATTTAAAAAAAATTATAATCTGAAAAAAAATTGACATCTAATTGTATCTTGGACAACGTGAACGATTGATTCGTTATTTCCACTAACCACAGAACTCGGCGGTTCAAAAATCAAAAGTTAAAAATGTAGGCATCACTTGGATATTGTCATAGCTTTGCCACGCCCAACAAATGTTGCATTTCCTCATTCTCTGAAGAACTTTCTACTTAACTCTTAAAAGAAACTGTGGCTAGATGATGAAACCAGAAGGAATTATTTTCAAGACAAATATCAATGTTGAAAAATATATCTCTGTCAAAGAAATGGTTGAAGAGTAAGTAAAGAATCTCTAAGATCAGTAAGCATTTGAAGATGTATTTTCTGAAATGGACCACCTCAAAATTAATGCATATTGACATTTATGTATTCGTATGATGTTCCATATCATATACATTAGTATTTTTATGAATTCGTATGATGTTCCATACCATAAACATTAGTATTTTTATGAATTCGTATGATGTTCCATACCATATACATCAATTAGTATTTTTATGAATTCGTATGATGTTCCATACCATATACATTAGTATTTTTATTAAATTCGTATGGTGTTCCATACAATGTACATTAGTATTTTTATTGAAGTTTAAGTAGTTGATGCTTAAAATTATCTAAATGGTTGTTTTTTCTTAAATCTAATATATCATATTGACACTTTTAATTGCATTTAGGCTTTGATAATTCAATAAACGCGTCTATTAACAACATGTTCAAAATAAATATAGTTAAAGAAAAATATTAATTACAATAACCTGAAATGAATTTATTTTATTTATTTCTTTACACATGACAAGAAATATACATAATTTGCGAAAAAAACAACAGGTAATTTAATTTGGACATACAATTTTAATGGGTCTGGCTTTGTTGCCTTTCATTTGTCGTGTCCCCAGTTAACTAGGCTTATGCCTTTATCTCACTGAGGATATTTGGCATTAAAAAATAAATCGATACTTCTTTCTGGTTTTCGATTACACAAAAACAAAACCCCGTCGCACATTCTCATTAACCTGACAAACAGTGACATTCAATTACAACTGGAAACATCATGCGAAATCAAACTCCTCACATCAATCCAGAAATACCAAAAATGTTCATCCCATAATATACCGCACACAAGCATAAATATAAAAACAAAAAATGAATATCTAACAAATTTTTTTTAAATTTATATTGTCAACTCTTTTTATTAATCGTAAAGCTTTAAAATATACAATATGACAAAGATAGAAGTCTTCCGTTAAGCCGCCTGGCTCAAATAATGTAGACTATACGGAAAATCAAGACAACCCCTAATGAATGGCATCCTGACCAACTATAAATATATCAGGTAAATAGGAGAATTAGCAGCGACAGGTCTGAAAGCAGACGATACAGTTGAAGCTCCATCGGAAAAGCTATAACTCCTTCAAAGCTGTTGGCCCACCTGACCTATTAGAAGGAGTTTGTACGATACGGACGCGGTGATTAATTTAAATACACACATTTTAATTTTATCATAGCTCTTAACACGAACAAGACAAACTTAAGTATAACTACTATAAAACTCAATAAATATCCATTTAAATAGTTTTTTTTACATAATTTAAAAAAAATTGGTAACATTCCACATACCATATTGTCATATTCCCATCAGGGTAGGCAGAGAGGAACGAGCGCAAGAAATCCCTATCTTGACACACACTCTTAGCCTCTTCCACATACATACAACTTGTACACTTTCTTTAACTTTCTACGTTTCTTTCTTTCAGAACATTATTCACTCGATCCAATCATACTTTCCTTGGTCTTCTTCTTACACGTCTTCCACTCACATTTGCACTGTATAAATGTGTTGTTAGTCTTTCGACAATCATTTGTTCCACACGCCCAAACAATCTCAACGTGCTCTTTTTCATCTTACTCAAAACAACATCCTTAAGTTCACATTCATCCCTAATGATATTATCATTTCATATTCTATCATACATTGTCATTCCATGTTTTCGTCTCAAAAAACGTATTTCTATAGTATTTATTCGGTTTCTCTCAGTTGTTTACCCCTCATTTAAACATTTACATAAGATCAATGGACAACACTCACTTCAGATTAAGTATGACACCGGTTGAAACTTAACATTGCTCTCGTTACAAACCGGGATCATTTGTCGGGAAGATAGTCTCGAGATAGAAGGTAGAAACACGTGCGTTCGTATCAATGGAGTTGATGAAATAATAAAGTTATCTGCTAGACACGGGATGTGAAATAATGGAATCTGAATTAGGGGCAAGTGTTGGTCTTTTAGAGATTCGTTTAATCAGATGTTTTTATAACTCTATGTAGCGATATTTTATATCCGCAGCCTTGATCTAACGTAAGAGGACGTGTAAATCGGAACCTGTGGACTGATATGGATGGAAAAAACTTTTTGATATTAATTTGTTACTCACAAAACCAAACACTCACTTCAGATTAAGTATGACACCGGTTGAAACTTAACATTGCTCTCGTTACAAACCGGGATCATTTGTCGGGAAGATAGTCTCGAGATAGAAGGTAGAAACACGTGCGTTCGTATCAATGGAGTTGATGAAATAATAAAGTTATCTGCTAGACACGGGATGTGAAATAATGGAATCTGAATTAGGGGCAAGTGTTGGTCTTTTAGAGATTCGTTTAATCAGATGTTTTTATAACTCTATGTAGCGATATTTTATATCCGCAGCCTTGATCTAACGTAAGAGGACGTGTAAATCGGAACCTGTGGACTGATATGGATGGAAAAAACTTTTTGATATTAATTTGTTACTCACAAAACCAAACGGTTTTTGATTTTAATTAATTGATTACAATTATATTTGTTTCAAACACCTTATGTCAATTATGTGTACAAATAAATCTAAGAAATCCTTATTGAATAGAAAAACTTTGGCTTTAGATAAATCGTACAATCCTTACAGATAATAAGCTACCAGAAAATAACCTTAAGTTCCTTTTCTAGGTTCCATAAAAAAAAACTAATAAAAAATTGATAAAAAAAACTAATTTCATATTTATAATGTATTTATTTCAAATTCCACAAATTTGCATAAAATCTATTAAGTATCATACACAAGGAAAAAAACCGCTTGTAAAATGGTTTGCCAGCTAGAAAGTAAGGTAAAAAACTTTTCAAGACGATGTAAATGAGATACAAAATCTGCATCATCAATTGGTAAACACCTGGAAAATCTGCATCATCAATTGGTAAACACCTGGAAAATATGCATCAATGCGCAAAACCGCAACTCCAGCATTTTGCATCTTGGATTCCCCTCTGTTTGCATATAAACAACAAAACAAGGGGAATAAAACACAGACATCTTTTACACTACATTTAAAGATAAATTTAATATGTATTCTGAAAGCTTACTATTTTTTATTTTTTATTCAAACCTTAAATTTGTCGAATAAAAATAATCGCACGTGCCGAGTACGTGTGTAGTAAGTATTGTTTTCTCACATGCGATAATGTTTCTCACACTTACAATGGCGAACTTCAAGTTCCGTGCATACACCAGTGGTTTTTAGCCTGAAGGCTGAATTACCAGGGTCGATGACAATATTTTCTTCCAGCCACTTGAAGAATTTATCGAAAAAATTTTTATCGAAGATGTTGAATGGTGCCATACGAGAAGAAAAAAATATGCTAGTCATGTTAAATTAAGTTGAGAAGTATAAACACCATTTTTTTAGGATCAATTATAATTTTGGTGGAATATAACATATTTGTGATTTTACAGCTTTTTATCGTAAGGATTTCAGTAACTTATCAAATTATAAAAATAAAACAATGACAAGGTAAAGGATTTAATGTCCATGTGGAAGTGTTGAATATACCATACTGAATCATTATAATGTAAGCAAAATGCTAACGAATTTCTGTATGAGGAACTAATTGAAATAAATTGGGGATTTTGTGCTGAATGCTGAAATTATTATAATAAGTTCAAAAGGTTTAAAAATATTTATGAATTTAGCTAATGTTCATTCTTAAAAAATATCCAGTAACTGTGAGATATACTCGTATATGTTAATTTAATAGTTTACTGAGTTACCTTTATATTTATACGTTATGGTAAAAAATACAATATTTATTTGCACAATTTATAGTCGTTTTAAAAAATTACAAAGTTTACAATATATAAATTAAATTTAGAAATTTGGAGTGCTCATTAATACGAAAATGTTAAATAAAAAAAAAATATAGACATTTAAAATGTATGTGACTTATTTAGATGTATGTATTTATAAGTAACGTTTAACTAATAAAATATTAATTATTTGTCAAAGATTTCGGCTGTTACTTTGTGGAACATTATATTAAAATGTTTGACTATAAATAATAGACATCAGCTTATTCCACCTAAAGAGAGCCTCGGAATATGAGATGGAAACACGTTTAATGTGAATTATTATAATTTGTGGAATAACTAAGACATTTTTTCTTTAATTTTAATTAAATATTTTGCTATTTCTTTATAACCTGCGTATAATGAAATTATTCAAATAAATGGTGTAATTTGTTTCGTAGAAATTGAGTACTTACAGGATACAATAAAACGAGAAATACATTTTTTTTAGCACATGTATGTAATCGACATAATTCTTGAGGTGCTGGAAGGAATATTTTAGTTTTTAATTTAAGCTATACCGTGTTTCACATAAATATATTTATTTTAGATTTAACTTGTAAAATAAAAAATTTCCATGTTGTGACGTCTAATATAAGCGAGACAGAAACTTGACATGGACAGTCTAAAATTTGCATACGAGCTAGCTGTAGTAACATCGGGGCAAGGGGAAACCAGGACAGAATATGGTGATGGGAACCGGAGCGAGAGGGAGGAAGAAGTACGCCGAAGGGATTGATTCATGGGCTCTGTTCGGAATATGTTAAGGTTTTAAGATCACGTGTCGGCAGTAAAGTGTAACATACGCTTAAGCAGAATTTAAATGTCCTCTTGTTCCGGCGGACCCTTATCGATTGACTTCCCCTACTTCTGCTTTTGCTTCCTCTTCATCTAAATTTGAACTTGCAAAAACGTGAGTAGACTGGATGAGTGCGAATTTTTATTCGTCCGTGATTTTGTTAAATTGAGCTTTGTTTACAGTTTTTACTCCATTAAGAATTATTTTAACCCGTTTTATTCATTTATAAAAAAGATTGGTTTTTACCCTGTGGAACACCATAGAAAAATATTTCACAATAAATTACCTTTTCATTGATTTGGTTATTATATTGAACAAATCCATTTTAAACAGAATGATTTGACACTCGATTGTGAAAAAAATCTACACAATAAATTTAAATTGAAGTGATGAACCTGTTAATATTTACAGTAAAGCATTTAAAACAGTTTGAAAATGCTTTTGTAAAGTGAAAAAGGTCTGTCACTTTAATTTAAGGTAATTAGGTGAATTTAAGTGTTGAATAATTTTGTTCAATAAATTACTTTGTGATTCAATTGATTATTTAGAATTTCAGAGTAAATTATTTAAGATATTCCTTTATATTCAATTCAAAACAAAAAAATGTTATTGGTCAAAATATTTACGAGCCGGGGATGTTTGTTGCAATAATGGACGACCTCCGTATTTTAGTTGCCAAGACGACTATCTCCCAGCTCGAAAGTTGAGGATTCAAAACCCACTGGAACCCAGATGTTTTAAAAAAGGATTCCTGTCTGATTTTCACTTAAGGCCTCTTTAACAGATTTCTAATTAATTGAGACTGCCACATAGCAATAAACTCACCACGTTGTATTGTATACAACAAAGTGTAATATAATATACTAAAACGTTTACAGATGAGATCAATAACACATTTCACCTGTTAGAGTGTATCACATTTCCGGTGACATAATTCTTATAAGAAGTTCCACAACGTTAAAACCGAAACCTTTGATAAAATAATAAAATATTTGAAAAATGTATTATATCTATAAAAATAATAGAAAAACAATATCCCTTTTGAGAATCGATATATGAAAATAAAATTGTTGACCCTCTTTTTAAGTCAAATGGTCAAACAGAAATCCTTGCGATTTTTTTTCTTCTGTTTCTGCAAGAGTCCTGATTTACTTTTGACTTTACGTGGAGGTTGTAAATAAAATATAACATTTGGTATTTCAATCCTGGCCAGAAAAATATTCTTAAACCTTGCTAAAATTTATGCGACCCCCAGGGGCTCCAGAGCCGTCTGCTCAGAATTTATATTTTCTTATTTCAAAAGCGTAAATACGAAACCGTACACTCAAGTTAAGTAAGTGAAATTATATGTTTTTTGAGCAGTTCTCATATTTTATATAAATTTTTATTTCTTCGTAATGTGAAGCGTTCTTCTTTTCTCTCTTACATTTTCAACTTCGGATTTTATTTAATTAGAGAAATGCGGGGTTGTTTCTTTTTGAGAATAATTTCCCGAAGCATAATATTTATTCAGATCCCCTTTCAGAGGTAATATGAAAACATCCACTTGAATTCATTGATGTACATTTTATATCCACGTCTGCTTTATCACCATTTGTACCATTTTTTTATGTTTTATATTTAACTTCAAAATGTGTAACGAAATTCGAAAACTGCGTGTATTTCATACCAAAATCTAATAACATTGATATAACACATTATTTATAATTAAGGCATAAACACTGTGGAGGTTTAAATACATTGTATTTTTTTAAGTCTAGCACTGTCTATTTCACTTTATATAACGGTGTAACCCTAAACGGTTTCAAAGTTTTCACCTCATCATCAGGGGGGCACAAACAAAAGTCTTGTTTGTGTTCCCCTGGTTAGGACGTAAAAACCTTGAAACCGGTAAAGTTATACCTTTATATAAAGTGGAAAAAACAGTTTTTGACTAAACAAATAAAAAGAAATTATATTTATGTAAGTATTTCTTTCTTTCATATTTTTTCTAGATGCCCATTGAATTGAGCTAGTTAAAGTTACATTGTATTAACACATGTAACATATTTTACTCTCAATCTTCCATCATTTCAAAGACCCCTTCCCTTAATCGATGGTGTTTCACCTTTGATTACATTTTTTTAATCCATAAATTTTATATAAATAAATAATGATTTGAATATTTTTTCAACCATATACTCGTAACTTCCATTGTTTACATTATTTTTAGTTGTATGGGAGAGATTAACACCAAGAAATAAACCCTACAATTTTTTCAACAATAAAGTGTTTAAATACATACACATACATATTCCATCTCACCATTTCCCTGCAGGGGTAAGCAGAGAGGACAGAGCACCATACTTTCCTATCTCAACACACATCTTTAGGCTTTTCTTCATCCATACACATTCTCATACAATTTCAACGATTTCGTAGACTTTCTACGTTTTCTTCTTTCATAATATCAATCAATTGATCTAACCATAATTTTCTTCATCTCCTTTTCACACGCCTTCCACTCACAATGCACTTTACATCTGTTTTGTACATCTTTCTTAATTAATTCGTTCCACATGCCCAAACCATTCCGAGGTGCCCAGCATATCCTTACTCAACACATCAGCCTTAAGTTCACATTCATCCAAACACAACTCTCACCTCGTCTTTAATCATATATATCTTACCAAACATACTCATTTTTTTTTCTCAAATCACTTCATTTTCCCTCAGACAAATTCCTCTGACTACCTCTCACTCGACTGATATTTGCACTATATATTTGTTTTGTTAGTTGTTAATATAACAACATAATTTTGGTGCCAATATTGATTAAAGAAAATAAAATGTTGACGTGGAAGGATACTAATTAGAGCCGAATAAATGTTGTAGAAATTTGTGCACTGAGAAACACATAGTGTGGCAATGCACGTCAGAATACTGAAGTGGTAAAACATGAACATAAACTTAAGAATGATCAATGTCTAGGGTAAGATGAATAAGAACACTCTGAGATGGTTTGGACACGTAGAACGCATGAATGAAGAAAAACTAACAAAACAGAACAAATATTCGTACGGTGTACATCAACATATCCGAATTGATGATGATAACATATTGAAGATAGTCTCCGGGAGACAAAATTGTCTTTAACATCGATAATTCATCTTCGGGACAACTACCGAACTCGCAGTTTACACGCGATGAGTCAACAACAATAATATACATCAAGCATGAATCACAAAATTGTTACAAGATGAAATATTTCACGAGCCTGGGACAGTGTGTTTTTTTGGTTCTATCGAGAATTTAACTCAGACCCCCTGGTGAAAAACAGACGTCTTACCAGCAACATTCACAAATATTTTGATTTATCAAACACCTTTCATTCCACTTTATGTAAATAAATAATAAATAAATACAGGTTTATTGATAGCAACATAGTATGTACATAATACATTTAGATATATTTCAAGAACACATTAAAAAGAGAATACATTAAAAAACAGAAGCTATCAAAAGGTGTGAGCTCATCTAATAACATCCCCCCAGCCAAGATACACCCCACCAATATAGAGCGAACCCAGCCACGGGAACACCAGATTTTTTTTAGCCCACACCCTTGAACGGTATAACCCTTCCGGTTTCAAGGTTTTCACCTCATCATCAGGGAGCATACACAAAACTGAATTATATTCGAACTGGTACCGACATACACACTTCTAATGGTAAACATTCGGGTTCGGGATTGTGGGTGGAAGGAGGCAGGAGACCACTTCATCGAGCAGCGGCGAGATTCTGGAAATATATGTATTTGCCAGATGTTCACCTCGATTCACGAATGTTTGCGGTTAGAAGTGATTATGTCGGTACCAGTTCGAACAGAATTCAGTCTTGTTTGTGATCCTCTGATGATGAGGTGAAAACCTTGAAACCGGTAGGGTTATACCGTTATATAAAGTGGAATAAACAGTGTTCGATAAAACAAATTACAATGTATTTAAACCTCCACAGTGTTAATACCTTAACTATAAATAATGTAAAATAATATTTACAAACACATTAAAATGAACATTTAAGGAAATGTTAACAATTTTTCTAATATTACTATTTTGATATTCATCATATTCATCAATATCTCAATAAAACTCCAATAACCCATTTGAGACACAGCAGTCGATAACCACTGTATTTCAGCTAATCTGAGTTTGAGTGAACGGGTCTGTGATAATGTTTTGCAGCTATACTTTTTATTACAAGAAGCATATGTATGAAATACGAGAGTACCTCGCGAATTCCCCCTTTGCACCCAACGGTTGAGAAGAGAAAGGTTTATGCTGAGAGAATGATACATTGAGGAGGAAGGGAATTTGGAAGGAAGAATGTAGTTCAAGGAAATTAAGGTCAGTGAACTGAGACAAGAAAAAAAATTGGTGTTAGCCACATGTTGACTATTTTAATTGGAACAAAAATAACGTTAAATAATACTCGTATAACAATTATTAAAATATTTCTTACGTTGATTATTAATATACACTACCCGTTTTGATATATTTTAAATGTTATATATATCAAAAAAATCTCGAACATAAACAAGAATTTTGGATAGCGGAATATTGGTTTTTGGCTGAGAAATAGAAGATTTTTTCGGAAGATTCTTCTTTTTCTCAGCTTTATAATAAGCAATCCACCTAAACTAGGATGATTTGTGACACCAAATTAAAGTTATTATGCAATTATATGAGTTAATATAATAAAAACCATTTAAAAAAATTACAGTTCTTGATAATTTAAAGTTTTAACAATCGATTTATAAGTGGAAAAGTTCCTTAAAAAAAGAAGAAACGCAACATTCATTGGACGCGGTAAAGGTGTGATTTTTTTCTAAATCAAATCAAAAATCAAAAAAGAGGACAACCGAAGAATACATGGTCTATAGTTTAATTATACAGACCACACTCGTAATCTGGATTCTCCACATTACCCATTCTGTAAATGTGACTAGTCTCCACTTAGTGCCCCGTCTGCAGACGACACATGACAGACACTTGGATCATAAAAAATACTTTGTCAACTATTGTAGTTATAATATAACCCTATATAATATAACCCTATATAACCCGTCAATAATGACGGTACTAAATCAATAGCCCCATCTGCAAATGACACATTACAGACACTTCCATCATAAAAAATACTTTGTCAACTAGTTATAACCCGTAAATAATGACGGTAATAAATCAATAGCCCCGTCTGCAACCGACACATGACAGACACTTCCATCATAAAAAATACTTTGTCAACTAGTTATAACCCGTCAATAATGACGGTAATAAATCAATAGCCCCGTCTGCAAACGACACATGACAGACACTTCCATCATAAAAAAAACTTTGTTAACTAGTTATAACCCGTCAATAATGACGGTAATAAATCAATAGCCCCGTCTGCAAACGACACATGACAGACACTTGCATCATAAAAAATACTTTGTCAACTAGTTATAACCCGTAAACAATGACGGTGCTAAATCAATAGCTTAAATGTATTTTGAAAAAAAAAATTATTCAACTTATAAATTCTTTGATATTGATATTTAACGGTTTAACATAAGTCATTTCTTCTTTATATGATACATTATTTCCAATTGTTATTTTACCTCTTATAATCATATCTAAAAGTTACAGCGGTCAAATAATAATGAAAAATAAACTTATCTTGAAAATTAAATAAAATATTTTGCGTTGTTTAATTTATGAATAATATGAAGTATCGTACTAATAATAATTATTTCAGAAACTCAAAAAAAAAAAAAACAATTAAAAGTGCGAAAATTCCATATAAAAACATCCTTCAGATGATATTTATTTTTCTAATGATATTTATTTTTCTGTTGTCCAATCTTGATTATTTTGTTTGTGGTTTCTATGAATGTTGTACTTTAATTAACGTAAAAATGGCGAGAATCAGTTTTAATAAAGTAGATTATAAATGAAGAAAAGAAATCATAAAACTTGAAAACATTTTAAACAACAATTATCTTTAATTTTATCAAAAAATAATAATTCGTAAATAGTTCAACTGAATGTAATACTAAAAAGAGTTTTACATGATGTTAAAAACAATTCTACTTTAATCAATTTAAACTTGTATAGAAACATGCGTATTTAAATAAATGTGAGGATTTAAAGTCAGTGAAAACTTGAAACTTATTGAAAACCATTTGTGTTCTCACACAGGTCTTAATGTGCTCGTATTTGTGGATTTTCTCATTCCTTTGTCGAATTGATAAGTATTGTCTTTCACCACACGTTCTATGTAAATTTAATCAAACCCTTCGTTTCTCTGTCTTGTTAATTTGACAGATCAATCTTTGTCTGCCATCCAAGTCGGCGAATAAAAGAGTCCTTTCATTACTCGGGAGAGCATCAAATTAATCGGTCGTGAAGAACCAAAAGCCTATCATTTGACAAATTGATGAAACAAAATGGTTTAGTAACTTGAATTAAGAGACATTATTTTTTAAACAAAAAAAGGTTGGAATTAAACCGCAAGTTGTTCAGAAAAATGGTGTTTCTTTAAGATTGATTCAATCTAAATTCTGTTTTAGTAAAATGTAAGCGTGCATGAATGGCTAAAAAAAATGGTTTCAAAAGTTAACTCACTACTCACTGCACTCACTACAGGATATATCAATAAAATTATGAAATAACCAATAATAATTATTACAGTTACAATAGAAACTAAAATAGTTGTAAAAGATTTAACAATGTAGTGGAAGTGAAATACTCGTATGTATATCGTAATCTGCCCTTTCTGCATATCCTGAAAAAATAACGGCGTGATTGTATTTATGTATGTTTGGAATACGTTTGGAACTAACTAACTTAGAAGTCACGCTTTTAACTAACTTTAAGAAACAATTCTGACATGATTATATATATTTTTTTAATCCGTATTTTTTATAAAACATGACATTTTGATTTAGCAGGCATCACAACGCCGCAGCCCAATCAAGGATGCAAGGAGAACAAATGAAAAAACACGCACTCTTTACCCCCAAATGGGTCTGACGGTTCGTTTTAATTTTCCCTTAGCGGTCATAAATATAGTTAAAGAAAAAAAATGGTATAACATTAGGCAGGCTTTACTACACGCGCATTTATTAATGGGCTCAGTTTCGCCTCACATGGACGGCCTTTAATGAAAAGAATCCTTGAAAGAATAATTATTTTTGTGGCCGAATAATCTCAACATTTATTCATTAACACGTATGAACATCTGTTAACTGTAGTTATTCGACGTTTGCTATTTCCTTTCTTTCTTCGTTCACTTCTATTATATCGAGTTAAGGTTAACTGGTGGTTGAAACGATTTATAGTATCAATTTGTTCTTTTTCATTTGATTTAACATTTATTTATATTTTTTTGTTTATATAGGGTCTTTCAAATTGAGCGGTTTTTTTTCATTAACTTTTTTTAAATTCTTGAATAAAACACACAATTTGCTTTGATTTCAAAAAACTTTTTATTGGCCATTGAAGTATAATGTATGACATTTAAACAAAAAAAAAACAATATCCGCCAAATGTCCACTTCTTGCAGTTCCACAGATGTCCACTCTTTGTCAAAATTTTCGATGACATTTTGGCATAATTGCGGTTTTAACTCATCAATAACGCGAATAATTTCGTCCTTGAGCTCAGGAATTGATCGAGGGTCATTATTATAGACCTGGCTTTTCACGTAACCCTAGGGAAAATAGTCCAACGATGTCAGATCACATGATCTCGGTGACCAATTAACATCACCGTTTCCGGAGATTACAATACATAAAACAATTCAACAATTTGAACACGTTGTTGTATTGTATGCGACTCTATTTTTATAAATGCCATACATTACACTTCTCAAATATCACAAGACCCAGACAAGTTTGCGACGCCATCTGTATTTTATCCAATATTTAGAAAAAACCGCTCAATTTGAAAGACCCTATACAATTGTTAAATACATCATAACACTTTTAATGATATTCATTTGAATAATCACATAAAAATACATTCCTTTTCCCCCATCAAGTTTGTTTTACGCTCAAGAAACTGTAGACCGGCTGGCCAACTAACTAGAAGTCAACTAACTTATCACATGTGTTATCTATTTATTCTCATTAAAAAATACGTCATAAAAAAAAACAAAATCTAGTGTAACATAGATTTACACATATTTAGTTTAAGGTGCAACTCTTAAAAAAGTAATAATAGCAACAAGGTACCCAAAAAAATAACACAATCAAAGAAATATATTTCACATAAAGTCTTATATTCTTGCTTTGAGAGGTGCATAACCACGCGGTAACCCACAGAACTTTTGTGTGAAAGGTCGCCGGTTCCATCTCTGCGCTGTGCTACTCCTCTTGAATTATACAGGATTTTTTTTCACCTAGTATTCGAGGGTTAAGAAAACCTTTGACTTCGGTCATACATATCCTTTCAAAAAAAAAAACATGCTGGTGTGCTCTGGTCGTCTGACTTCGGTGTGCCATCGGATCCGGTAAAACGGCGTGGCTAATGATTTTATATGTATGCAATGGACCACTCACTTAAAAAACCCCCACGGCACGGTTTGCTTAGCTTTTCAACTGAATTTAAATTGGAATGGCGAGGGAATCTTCAACTTAGAGCTCATCTTCGACTAGCTTCGGTCCAGCAACGACAACGAATAATCCTGCATGCAACGCAACAGTTCATTATTTCTCATCACTTTCAAGTGTGGAGCGCGTTTCAATGCGGTCCGACTAAGTCTTAATACAAATCACGAAATTCGAAAACAAAATTTAGTTATTAGAATAGTAAATTCATGTTATAGTACAGTACCCTCGTACCTTATGTGTAGTTAAAAAAGAATGATTAATTTAAACTTGTAAACTAAGTTTCATTACATTAAATTTTGATCCATGCAATGACGCATGCCATGATGAAATATATTATAGCATGGGTATACCATAATAAAGGATATGTCCCCAGGAGAGTATGGGGTGTTGAGTGAACAGGGAGTATCAGCGAATAGAACCTACCACTGCTAGGAAGTGAGGGGGATGTATTCAGGAAGCCGTGACAGTTGTATGTGTGGCGACATCGGGCACCCATTAGCGTTATTAACATCTTAATATGATTAATATTGCCAAGTTTGCCTAATTGTGAGAACTACGAAAGGTACATTTCCACTGGAATAGCAAGAAAAGCTCCTAAGCTTGAGATTTAGACAATAGCAAAATCTACTTTAGGAATTACAAGCCTTTAAAAACACATTACCAAAGTAATTAATTTTAAAGCGAAGGCGACTTTCATTTTTTACTTCATTATGTTATTTGATGAGTATATAATTGACACACGTGATAAACTGCTTTATTAAGTCAGGATTTCTTAATCAGTTGACTTTCAGGTCCACGGTATCTGAGTCAAAAATAAAACATGATGGGGCAAAGTGGATATACTATTTTATGATTATTGAAGTGTATCTCTTTAGATTGCTTTTTGTTATTCTCATAAAATGAATTAAAAAAAAAAACTTTTCCAAGCTTTGATTAAATAAAGTGTGGGATGTAGTGGAAGGGATTGCTTTATTGAAATGGGGATTAGAGGGCCATGTTGCTTCTATGTCAAAAGATAGATGACCCATGCATGTGCTGTAATGGAGGCCGTAAATGTATGGATGACATTTAGAGGTATGCAAAGTAGTTAGGGTCGAACGCAACTGGGATAAATATAATAAGAAAGGAGACAGACACATGCCCTGCAGTGAACTAATACAGAATGAGATGACGATGAGATTGATTTCGTTAAGTTTCAGTAAAAAACATCCCTTTTTTAAAGGACCAGAATAAATTTGGAAGGAGTTTTGCAAGAAAGTTCAACTATGTATACCTTAAGATGGTAAAACATATCAGAGGCCAGCCGAAAATCAACCCTTGGAATATTAACAAATCATAAAATGTATAAATGCCAATAAACATACCCCATTTCTATGATGTGATGAAATAATTGTTAAACAATAATGCACTATAAATATGTTCTGATTTAAAATGTTATTTTATGAAGCTGAAACCAGGTCACTCAATAAATTACTACATTATAGCAAGTAATTTATAGAGCGGTCTGGTTTCAGCTCCATAAAAGTTTTACTTTCGACTCGTATTATAAGTTATCATTGAAAATATTTATATGTTTCACATCTTAAATATCTTAACAAAAATAATAAAAAAAATGACGAATCTACGAATCTAATGAATTGTGTTTACATTAAACTAATATCGTTGTAATTTGTTTCATCTAACATTGTTTATTCCACTTCTTGTAACGGTATAACCCTACCGGTTTCAAGCCTTTCATCTCATCATCAGGAGAGCACCTGATGATGAGGTGAAAGGCTTGTCCCCAACCAGTATGTGTTCCGTGAGAAGCGTGTATTTCGGTCCCAGTTCGAACAGAATTAAGTATTGTTTGTGCTCCACTGATGATGAGGTGAAAGCCTTGAAACCGGTAGGGTTATACCGTTACAAGTATTGAAATAAACAGTGTTTGATAAAACAAATTATGATGTGTTTAAACCTCCACAATGTTAATGTCTTAACTATAAATAATATATAAAATTAATATCAGTTAAAAAAATGTTTACAAGAAAAACGTTGAAAGTTTTTTAAATTAAAAAAAAAAACGTCAAAGGTTTGCATAATACTTTATCATTATTAATATGTTCCTTTTGACTCTTATTATGAATCAAAACTTCATCTACAAATCAACATTTTAGATTTTTAGTAATTTAAATGGGTATGGGTTTCGATACTTCGGTGTCATTTCCATAGACAAAAATCAAACCCGAGAGGTTTCGTGAGCTAAAGAGTCCTTTAGGTCAAACAGCTAATTTTTCTTTAAGCACTGTGTTAGTGTAGTCAAATATCGTGTATCACATTTTTAAATGTATGTAATGTTACATATTGCCTTACTGCTATTACATTCAATAGTGCACACATACATACAGACCATCACGCCATTTCCCTGTTGTAGCAAGAGAAGACAAAGCACCAAAATTTCCTATCTCGACACCTATCCTTCATACATCTAAACACCATCTCATACAACTCTAACAGTTTCACTTACATTTTACGTTTCCATCTTTCAAAATATCATCCACTTAATGAAATCATACTTTTCTTGGTCTTCCTCTGCCATGTCTTCCACAAAATATTGTCATAAGAAAGATGACTTTTAAGTCAGAACAAACCTTTTTTAATCAGATAAAAATACTTTTCGGAGCTGTTGCCACGATGAGTTAAATTATTACAGACGTTCAAATGCAAAAGAACCTTTATTTTAAGTTCATTAGCATATTATTTAATTACAGAAAATGGGAATATTTTGTTTTGGTTTTGTAGTATAAGGATGTACAAGCTTTTCTGACTATTTATCCGCATTTGCGTCCGAATCTACCTTGTCTGAGAAGTCAACTTACCATATATGACAATGGGACAACTTCTAAGTCTATGAACTACAAGTTTTAAGCCGTTTTATAAGTTTATTTAATGCACTGCTAGACATCCTTCTTCCATGACGTTGGGTCTTAAGTTCGTCGTCTATACTATTATTTTCACAATCATGTACATATATCCCTTTTGGGCAGTTCCTTCTTCGTCACAACATGATGTCGCGCTCATAAAAAATAAAACAGAGTTCTATCATCTAGTTTACATTGCGTAAGATTGGAAATCATTTTGTCTCCGTCCATCCGTCCCCATAACAGCGTGGGTAGTGGTAAAGTAAGCCGATGACAGCACAAACTTAGTATATAACAAACTTTCTTTTTAAAGAAAAACTTCATTTTTTTTAAATAAACAAATCAACGTCCATTAGTATTTTAATTTCTTAAATGTAGACGGTTTTCGGCACTTTTGTGTCGTCATTTTTCAAGACAAAAATTAATCCCAAGAGGGAGAGTAAAAAAAATTATTCATTCTCTTCGTGCAAATGAAAGAGAAAAACGAAGAAAAAAGAAGAAGTAAACTTTTAAACAAAACTAAAAGAGAACTTACCGAGCATTTTGTGAATAACATTTTCTGGACAAAAGCTCGGGTTTTCGTATGAAAAAAGGAGCAACAAAAAAACTGAACGAGAGGGGAGGAAAATATACAATACCTCCAAAAGACAAAAGTCGTGTTGAGACAAAAAGTAAGGTCGGGATGGAAAGATGACCTCAGTGAGAACACTTGTATATGACACTGGCACGGCTGATCTCGGTAGCCCTCAGATTGTGGAATTTTCATTCATTTTGAACAAGATATTGGGGACGTTTTGGATAAAGAAACTTTATTGTGAGAAATTGGAGATAAGCTCAATCGATGAATGCGATTCACTAGCAAAAAAATAATCAACCAATGAATGGTTCGAGTCTATTTTATTGTTTCATTAATATTTATTCAATCCCACGAATCAAGAATAAGAAATAAATTGAAATAAAAAAGTTACATATAGTAGTTATTTTGATAAGGTTTCAAGACTGTCCCCCAGCCCGGGATTGGCGGGATCAACCCCAGTTGGTAAACCGATTTTTTCTATCTGATTTTTACTAAAGGTATGCTTTACACATTTATAGTTGGTAGGAAGAGATTGCCTCATGGCAATAAATCTGCCAGGTTGTACCGTATTTAATGAAAATTGAAAACAATAAAGGCAAATTTGTTAATTTGATAAGTGTCTTCCAAACCAGGGATTACTTACACTAAGTGTATAAATGTAAATAAATATATAATGTCGCATGATCAATTTTAATGGCTCGATTCTTGCCTGAAAGACATATAGATATGACTAAACCATTTAAATTGACTGAATCTAGAAGTGTTTATAAGTTATGACAAACATCAAGAGGAGTATACATACTCGTAGATCTAAATTTTAGTTCAAAAGACTTTCTTATGAAAGTTAAGCTATCCATATAACGTATTATATCCCCAACAGCATAAAAATTGAATATTTTGAATTCATAAAGCCACAATGTTAAATTAAAAACAAACAAAAATTAAAGAATTGAAATTGCTCCAAATAACTCTGGCACGGAAGCCTTCTAAGTGTTTAATTAAAAAGTATAAAGGATGAAAAATAAAGACAAAGCAAAGTAAGAATTGTTAATTTCTAAAATTGATTAAACAAAAATTATTGAAGATATTATAACAATTGAACGTTAGCTTATTAAAAAAAAGTATTTTCTGAATTTATTATAAAAACTTATTACATTAATATTGGGTGTTAACATAAGTTATGTCCGTTTTTTCCAAAATTAAAAATGAGCACCGAAAGTAAAACAAAATGGTAAAGTTTAAACGTCATTCGAAAAACAAATTCTGCTCTACAAGATATTGTGTTTGCTTTTACGTTACATATATTATTTTATTTAATTACAAGCGTTCAAAATAGAATGTCAAGTAGACGAAAGTGAGCATTTTTGACACCTCCTTCTGTTCGCGTTCAATCAAGGAAATAAAGCTGCCAAAGCTACTCGCGATATTTGCGAAGTGTACGGTGAAGGTGCTATGAATGAAAGAACAGCTCGTTGATGGATTTTGCGTTTCAAAGACGGTAATTTCGACCTGAAAGACATGGAGCGTTCCGGACAATCAGTGGACTTCGATGAGGACCGCTTAAACCATATTATTCATGAAGATCCCCTTCAAACCACCGTAGAATTGACTGAACAGATTAATTGTAGTCACATGACTAAACCGCTATCTTTAATCAATGGGAAAAGTCCAAAAGTTCGGCGCTGGGGTTCCACATGTTTTGAGTGAAAACAATAAAAATCAACGTTCAACAATTGATTTCGTCCGGAACGCTCCATGTCTTTCAGGTCGAAATTACCGTCTTTGAAACCATCGACGAGCTGTCCTTACATTCATAGCATCTTCTTTTGAATGACGTATAACCTTTTTCCATTTTGTCTTACTTTTAGTGCTCATTTTTAATTTGGAAAAGAAACGGACACAACATATGTTAACACCTAATACAAACAATTTCCATATTCTAGTTCGTAAGACGCTTGTCATCCAGCCCGGGACTTTACCAGTTTAAAAAAACTTTCTCTCTGGTTTTCAATTAAGAAATATTTTATATCTTTCTAGTTGGTACAAGATGTATGGATGGGAATTAAACGAGAGTTGTGTGCATGAATACAAAAGGGTGGATATTAGTCTTCTATGTCTTCCCTGAAAGAGACGGAGCGTGATGGTATGTATGTATGCAAACACAATTACATAAAACATTCAACTTATGTTGTGAAACAAAAAAACTCAATAGTTTTTGGATACGAGTATGGCCCAATTTAATGATTTACTGACTACTTATAAAGAGATGTTGACTCCCTCAAAAAAATAAATGGCCAACGATGTGAAGCTGAAAATGACCGGACCACATGTAAGACTAGTCAAGTCGCTATTAAATGTTAGTTTTCAATTTAAGTCAAACTAAAAGGTTAGTTTATTTTTATTAATTTGTATACATGTAAAAAAATGTTCAGCCTGACTCATTAAAATAAACCCAAAACTTTTGGTACGAAAATAAAAATATCCATTATGAAAAAATAACCTGTTCTAAATAATTTTCAGTATTCTCTTTTTTTTTCCACAACGTTTTTCCATTAAAATGGGTAAAAAAAGAGAAGTGAAAATTTGCCTAATCAAAAAAAAACATGTTATTATCCTCACTTAACGCAACACTTCGTTCGGATAAATCCGAATTTGTGTTAAGGAAATCGGATTCCGAGAAAAATCGGATCGTCTCAAAACAAAGCTCTTGAAAAAGTATCTATGGTAAATGAAATTTAAAACGACTTTTTTATGTCTTGTCTGCAGTGAATGAACAAAATATGAATGAAAAACAAGAATTGGATTTAAGGAATGTTAAAAAAATTACAACACTAATACAGTGAGAATAACAATATTTTACAAAAAAATGTTGTGAAGGTGGAAAATTTTTTTGGAGAATAAAATCAATTCATCTAATTTTAAGTGTTTCTCAAACTATCAATATATTTGAACATTAATTTACAATAAATATAAAATACTGCTTTAAAAATAGTTTATTTTATTGTTAAAATTTTCTTACCTACGTAAAAGAATGTGTGAAATCTCCCAAAATATTGAATTCATGGAAAGCTTGCCATACCTGAAAAGAAGAAAAAAATATAAAATAACTACGAGTGTATGAGTTTTTCCAACTTATTTTCATGTCATTTAACAATGGAATAAAAATGTAAGCATAACGAAATATAAGTAAAATGCTTAAGATCTAGCTAGTTGGCTAGAAGTCATTGCAATATGACAATTACCACGCCAGATGTACCCCTTAGGTTCAAAAAATTCCAGTCAAAAAAATAAGAACATTTATGAACATATAGCACGCCAAAGAAATGGTTAGGTGATGTTGCAGATTAAAAACATACCTTTACCCTTAGAAATATGTCAACTCTTCCCGATAGAAGACGTGTTGTGTCGTTATATTCTGAAATGTTTTAGTCGCGCTAATTCGTCTTCAGAGTAGATGTAAAGTAACGCAACTGCTACTTTTGTTGGTATTATAGTGGCACACTTTTTTTATTAAAATGTAACAGTAACAGTGCAACTTTTCCAAAATGGTTTCAACAGCACAGATTTATACTATAAGATACGAGTATTAGCGAAGGTACAAAACAAACGACGTGTTGTTCCGTTGTATTCTGAAAATGTAATGTAGCGCTAATTTGTCCTCAGAGTATATGTATGTTAAAGTAACGCAACTGCTACTTTTATTGTCACGCTTTTTTTTATTGGAATATAGCAGTAACGGTGCAACTTTTCCAAAAGAGTTTCAACAGTACTAATTTATTTTTATCAAACACTGTTTATTCCACTTTTTTGTAACGGTATAACCCTACCGGTTTCAAGGCTTTCACCTCATCTTCAAGGGAGCACAAACAAGTTTTGTTTGTGCTCCCCTGAAGATGAGGTGAAAGCCTTGAAACCTGTAGGGTTATACCGTTACAAAAAAGTGGAATAAACAGTGTTTGCTAAAAATAAATTACAATGTCTTTAAACCTCCACAACGTTAATGCCTTAACTATAAACAACAGTACTAATTTATATTAGCCGATATTAACTAAGGTACCAAAAAAAACATATACTTTTTGGTGAAAAATTATTAAACATTTACCAAAATTATAAAATTCATAGACATAAAAGAAGAAAATATGAAAACTCGAGCTTAAGGAAATCCAGTAAACTGGAAACATTTCAAAAACAAAATTATGAAAGAGAAAACAAAACGTCCCGATCCAAACAGACTCCTCTACCCGGCTACCTGGACTACCTGAAGGCTCACCGGCGAATTACACAGATTTTAAATAACAAGAAGAGAAAGATATGACAAATCAAAAGGACCCTGTTGAAAAGTTATGAAGGATTTCGTTTTATTAAAAGCTTCAGCGAAATGAAGGTTATTTGAAAGTAGGGCTGAAACGTTCCCAGATTTAACCCGTGTCAAGACTTTAATTAAGACTTCCAGAATTTTAGTTAACAGTCCGATTTTTAAGTTATACATAAATTACTCAGCTGAAGTAACAGTGTGCATTGTTTGTTTGTTAGAAAATGATGTTTTAATTGTAGATCATGTGAGGTAAGAAATGAACATCAGTCAATTTGATCGGTCAAGAGGAGCTGGACAAATCGGATGGAATATATATTTTTTCAAACTGGCAAAAAGCGGGTAAAAGAGTTAATGTCAAGGATTATTATTTATGTATTTTTAAAATTAATCATTAATTATCATTTTATTTCCATAAATATCAAACACCACAGAAACAATTAAAATTTTTGAGACTTACATATATTACAAAAATAAAGAAAAAAAACAAAAAGTACATATGACAAATTTTTAAATATATAAAATGATTAATAGGGCATTTTTAATGTAATCTTAAAAAGATATGTTTATGAATAGAATTGGAAAATAAAACAAAATAGCTCAGTTGAAACAGGATATATTTTAACAAACATAAGTTACATACATACACAAAATCACGCCGTTTCCCTGCTGGAGTAGACAAAGAGGACAGAACGCAATACTTTATTATCTCGACACACATATTTCGCGTCTTTCATACACATTATCATACAGCTCTTACGATTTATCTTATTTCTTATATTCGTGCAATCAAAATAGTATTCACTTGATCCAACCATACTTTTCTTGGTCTATTTCTATGACTTCTATTTATATTTGACTGTATATTTGTTTGAATAGTCTTTCTTCATATATTATATTTATAACACATTGTCATTTCAGTAGCAAGTTGATTTAACATAAATATCATAACTTGCAAAAGTGAAGAACTGACCACTAAATATTGTATAACTCAAGACTTTGAGATAAAGATTTGGAAGAAACGTGTTGAAAGAACTAAAATGATATCAGGAATTCAATTCTGATTACGACTTGGTATTCAAGAAAAGTGTAACTTCAATAGCCTAATTTAGAAAGAAAGCACTCCTCAAGAGCGCTTATTAATGGGTTCAAAAAGGATTCAAACCCACTTTTATTGAATGATTAAAAGTGTGTTAGTATAAAATAATACGTAACGAATTAATAAATAATGAATGTGAACTTAAGGCTGATATGTTAAGTAAGATGAAAAATAGTACTTAGATATTGGTTTAAATATGTAGAAAGACTTAATACAACATTTAAAGTGCAAATTTGAGTAAAATGCCAGGTAAAGTATGGCCAAAAAATATGGTTAGATTAAATCAATGATTTTGTAGAAAGGAAACGTTAAATTTTTGAGAAATATCATATAGAAGTTGTGTGAGATAGTATATGTATGTAAAAGAGGCGAAGGATTAGATTGGAAAATCTGGTGTTCTGCATTATTAAACAGGGAAAAGTTCGATATAGTATGTTTGTCCAAAAGTTCGATATAGTATGTTTGTCCAAAAGTTCGACATAGCATGTTTGTCCAAAAGTTCGATAAAGTATGTATAGTATGTCCAAAAAAATTGAGTACAAATACTAAGAGACTAAAATATAATTTGCAACTACAATAAATTCATTTCAAAAGTATTTTTCTACATTCTCAAGATGTTGATTGTGATTTTTCATCTTTCAACGTTTATTTCAAGCATACACATAATTATTTACGTATTGACAAACAACAAAAACACTGTAGTGTTCTTTACATAGCGTAGAAACAATAATAAAAAAAAAACTAAATGTACAAATATCTTCCAAACTAACTTACGATTCCGGATAAATATATTTTTCAAAATGTGATGCAAAATATAATCAAATACAATCAATCGTTGAAATATAACAATAAAACTTAATGAATAATAACCGAAAACTCTAAATAATTAAAATAACATATAGCCAAATGAATCTACTGACGAATAAAATACCTCTGACAGCGACCAACAGTCCGGGAAGAGATGGTAGCTAACGATTTTCCGGGTCAAGTTTAAACCAAAGTTAGACAACCCTGTTTAGCAGTGAAGCGGGACTAAACGCAACCTGAAACGGTTTTTATGTTGGAGCAAGCACAATTTATGTGCGATGGAGCGAAGAGGATTTATTCTCTCTGGCAATATTAAAAGTCCGACTGGCAGCCAGTTATTTCAGGGCGACAAATCTCGGCGTTATTACATTTCATCGTTGTTTCGCACATATTGTTCATTATAAATTTAAACAAACGGGTATAACACGTGATATCAGACGTATTGAGCAGAAAAAAAAAACGATGAGGTGATTTGGGCATGTGGAAAGAATGAATGAAGAATGACTAACAAAAAAAATATATAGTGCAAATATGAGTGAAAAGTGTGTGAGAGGAAGAGCAAGGAAAGTGTGGTTGGATCGTGTGAATGGTATTTTGAAAAAAGGAAAACGTAAAAGTCAGATAAATTGTCGAAGTTATGTGAGATGTATGGATGCGTAATATTATATAATATAGTGTTGTTCATATTTATGAGGTGCATAGACGCGGGGTAACGCATTGGACTTCCGTGCAGAAGGTCGACAGTTCGAACCCCGCGCTGTGCTACTCTCCTCGATTGACACACGCATTTGTTCCGCCTAGTATTCAGGCGTACAAGAGTACCTATGAATTTGGTCATATCTATTATTTCCAAAAATATTTAAAAAAACATGCCAGTGTGCTCCGATCGCCTCACTTCGGTGTGCCATTGGATTCAATACAGTGGTATGGTCGGTGAGTTTGCTGGTCTGCAACGGCTCACTTACTTAAAAAAATAACCTCGACGGCACAGCTTCACTTTCCATTTGAATTGACGATGGAATGGCTAGGGGATCCTAGACTACGTAGCCCAGCAACGACGACGATTATTTAATACAAAAATATATAACAAAAATTATTTCGATATTTAAATCACTGTTTCGTAATAACTGGCAACTAATGAACACACGAATTACACAGGTAAGTTGATTGTTACATGTATACCATCTCGGGGTTGTGGATTCGATTCGAAACCATATTCTTTTTTTAAAACCAAGTCAATGTTTTTTTATATCACTTTGAGGATGAAGACTGCAACGTTTTCGAAACGTTGGCCCCCATTTAAGCCAACTCAATGCACTTACAACATTCACATATTAATTGGTTGATTAAATCAAACGGTCATTTCAAATTGACATGATTTAATTAAATTGATGGCTTACTTTAAATCGATGTTAGGTATTGGAATATTATATATACGTCAACGACCTCTATGGCAGTATATATTATAACGCCGGTTTAACAACCATGGGGTTGCGGGTTCGATTATTGATGTTATTCGAGAAGTAAAAAAATAAATAATTCCGGAAAACCCGAAAATCTTCTAATTCAGATTTATTAAACTCCATTTATTATTTTATTTTTTTAGGTCCTTTGCACATTATTGATTTCCTTAATTCGTACAATGACCAAACATTACACATGAAGAAGAAGCGAAAGATGTAAGTCATGATAGAACATTTAGCCTTTTACCTTCTATGCCTACCCCGACAGGGCAACAGCGTGGCAACATAAATGTAACTTGGCTTGACTTTGAAATGATCTTACAGGTTAATCAGATGTGATTCATCCTCTGCTTGAATTGCTCTGCAAGGGTTCTAATTAGGTTTTAAATAAAGGGGTATTTAACATACTTCTAGTCGGATACAAGAGATTGACACATGACAGAAGCTCCTTGGTATCGGATCTTTGAGTTTGTTCTGTTATGACTGTGTGCTTGCTGAAGTTCATCGTTTAAGCAGGTGTCCGTATTACATTGGATAACAAAAGGCTATTTAAATACAGGTTGGATGCTCCTTGGATGATTTCTTTTGAAAAGAAACCAGTTTGTAAAGATATATATTTATATTACACCTTGATAGTCAAATAAAGGGATAAAGCAAGCTAAAAGAAATGATAAAATTCGTTACCGACGATGAATTGAGACTTGAAAATAAATTTTAAATGAAAATATTTTTAATAAACGATTGTTATATAAATCTTAAAGAGGCAGTTTAATTCAAATTATTTAAAATGAGTCCAGATACGATTGAAAAGGAAATAAATGTCGTTGAATATCATATTTGTATGAGGTAAAAATGTCAACAAAGGGTTAATATTTTTTACAGCAAATATAAATAAAATAAGAAAAATAAAAAACGATAAATACACAACCAGTAACTTTATGTCACACATTTTTTTTTAATTTACGTATTCTATATGTATATGGGTTAAATGGAATGGTTAATACTACACATATACCGAAACTTGTTCTTACCAACCGGCTTGTGTTGGATACTTCAAGTTATTTTTCAAGTAAAAAATACATCTTATTCTAGGACTAAAAAAAAGAAATTCGTTCAAGAACGAGAAAGGGAAATAAATAAAAATATAGTAAAATTAGTATTCTTAATAATATTATATTTTTTCTATTCAATTGAACTTGATTAAGGGGGGTGTACATCTAATAACTCTTGGGTTTTCGTTCCACAGTCGCACTGAGTGGACTGCAAATTACTTCATGAGCGAAAATGAAAAAAATAATACTATTACATTTATCACGTTATTCTGTCAAGCTATAATTTAGGCTAACCAAATGCTGGATGGAAAAGAACCAAAAATTAGGAATTATAAATTTATTGCTATAAGTTACTGCAAATATAATATTTTAAATAAATCATTCAATAAAAATCATAAGAAAAAAGAGAGATATTCGAAACTGCGAAAAATAATGCGAAAAAATCATTCACAATTCAAGCTGTTGTTTCTAAGTCTTCAAGAACATGAACTGTCTACCCGATCTTGTAACGGCTGATGCATTATATGCCAACGCATCAAACAATCATTAACAAGCCACTCAGCTTGACTTTGAAATGATTTTCCAGACTCAATCAGATGTTCCTCGTCCTTATCAATACTTAATAAGAAACTAAAGACACATTATTATATTACAATATTTTTCAGCTTATCACCCATTCGATTCCCATCCATATCGCTCTTTTCCTTGACAAGTATTTTTATTTAAATTTTCATTAGTTTTCATCAAATATAATTTTCATACACTGTTTTGAAAACGGTCATGGAAATACATAATAATTAGGAAAAAAAACTGGTTCGCAACGCGTAAAAAACTGATTCTCATCAATGTTTGTTATTTTATATCAAAACACTCGTGTATGTTATTTACGAACTTTAAAATAATAACCAGAAAATTCTAATGTTTTAAATTAAACAATATTTTTTTCTCAATCAAGCAATTCGATGGATTATTTTTTCAAATAAAATATTAGTTTAAAAATCTCTTGTTATTTTTCAATTTTCACAAAGTGTAAATATGTATTCAGAGGGTTTGCAAAGGGATGGAATCTTTAAAAATAAACAGGAAAATATGTGAGTGATTTTAACGAAGTTCTAATATGATTTATTTAAAAGCGGGGAGATTTTTTTTATCTGAGGTGAATATTTTTTCCCCATTTTACACCCAGTCTTGCGCGATTATTTTTCATAAGAAGTGCGTGTGTTTTTTTTTTTACAGAAATAATTAACATATAATTGTGCTTAAATAAAAAATACATTTAAAGTGTAGTGTCACGGTTCAGGTAGTCAACTTGCGAACTGTCGCAATAGTATCGTATGCAATGCATAAAAAATTACCTCTTTGATGAACACTTTTTACAAATCAATCAAAAATCAAACCAGAAACTCACAGGTGGAATCCAAGCGCTATGACAACGAGCCCATGAAGATAACACAAAACCAATCTTATGAAACTTTAATGATAAAAGATGGGTTTCAAATCACCTCACGAAAAGTTTTCCTTCCAAATCAACGGACTTAATAGATAAATGTTTAAAAAAATACCGTAGCCAAGTTGGCGAGATAACTGTGTTTTGGTCCAGATGTCGCTGATTCGATTCCCATTGAAAACCAACTATTTTCACTTCAGACTTCTTATTTTTTTCTGTTTCGTTGAAATTAATAAATTTCCACATGAAAATACATCCACAACAAAAACTTTAATTTAATTAACATTTGTTACAGGTTTAGCCCAATTACATAAAATAAAAAGACATAAATTAAATTAATAAAAGTCTAAATAAAGCTTAATGATAGCAGGTAAAATGTTACGCATGTCTCACTATGAAGCAACCCAGTTGTACCTACAAAGTTTATTAAGAAGTTCAATCCTTAATATGTCCACCGAGGTGTGGAAGATATCGATATCGAAAATTCATTCAACAAGGTCATTCCATGTGTGAGTAATATTTCTCTCAACAGTTTAGTTCATGAATAAGGCACCGAAAATCGTCTTAATTCACGTAATACAATACAACATAGGAATGGCATTGCTAAGAAAGCAAATATTTTTATACTACTGAATAAACGACGACCTCCCAGGCCTAGTTGGTAAGACACCTGTCTCCCAGCCCAGAGGGTGTGGGCTTAAATCCTGCTGAACACCAGATTAAAAAAAAAAAGATTCCAGCCTGGTTTTAACTTCAGGCTACATTAACTTCTCTCTGGTTGGTTGGAAAAATTTGCAACAAGACAATAAACCCGCCAGGTTGTACTGTATACTCGTACAACGAAAGTGTAATGCAATAAATTAAGAGCAGGGAATTTTCCAAAATTTATCATAGGTTTAGGATTAAACTTAGTGGAATGCCATATGAGAATATTTAACAATAAATAAGATTGTTATTCTACTAAAAACATTAATTCCCGCTACACGTGTTTATACCTCCTATCCTGAAAGTTTCTTCAGGCACTGCTCCCGTAACAAACAAGGATCATTCCACTTAAAGGGAGCTTCAGGATAGGAGGTAGAAACACGTATATCGAGAATTAATCTAATTAGTGTAATAACAAAAGTTATATATCGTTAAGTAATAAGATACGCAGTTTATAAGTACGAATAAGCTATAATTATTTTAGTTAAAATAAAAGATGAAAGTGTTTATTAAACCCGTTGTACTGGGTTAATATTGTATAGCTTTTTAAATAAAAAATATGTTCCTAAAACAAGTGCATGAGTTCCAACTAAAGCCATTTTTAAAGTGCTTTTTACCACGTCTGTGTGACATAATTTTGTTATGTCTTAGTTTGAAGTTTCAAAGGGAGTCCTGGAGGTTTTTTTTAATGCAAATAAAGTTATTAGCAATAATTACATACACTAACACAAATAATTGAAAAAAACACGTAATCACGATAAAAAAACACTGTTTCTTACTAACCTGCATCATCCTGGTTATACAATTATATCTTGATGTGGAAAATATTAATTATCAAAAATAAGCCACTTTTAATCTAAGAAGCAGAATATTTGAATTTTATTTAAAGTCGAAAATTTCAAATAAATTGAGCACTTGACATAAATGTTAACATTCCGTCAAAAAAATCTGATTCACGCGAAATTCAGTAAAGGAATACCGCAAAATAATTTAAGTTGTCGGTCCAAAATTTACGCTAAAAATACTAAGATTTCGAACAATTTCAATTTATATAAATGAATCGATATTCCATCAAAATAAAAAGAATATATAACGACTAACTATTTTTTTTTTGAAAACCTCAATGACCACAATATGATCTGAATGAAGCCAAGTCCAGCTTAACAATGAAATAACTGACTAAATACGAAAATTAATCGATTATCCGATATAGTAGGTATTGTAACTCAACGTTTAATGTTTTATTTGGGTGACCCAAGTCTTTTTAAATCAATACCAACAACTCCGGTCTAAAAATATTTATTAGGGCCCGTGAACACAATACATGTTTTAATTGATTTTTTGTTTATTTGTTACACCTACATTTGTATAATTATAACATATGTATAACGTAATATTAAACTACGGCAACGCATGGTTAAATACTATATATGATTTATTATAAATTAATATATAAGAATACTAAAACATGATTAAAAAACAAACAAAAGAAGCACAAAAATGCGATTCAAACCCTACTCCTGAAGATCGCATTTGCATAAACCCTACTCCTGAAGATCATATTTGCATAAACCCTACTCCTGAAGATCACATTTGTATAAACCCTACTCCTGAAGATCACATCACATTTGCATAAACCCTACTGAAGATCACATTTGCATAAACCCTACTCCTGATGATCACATTTGCATAAACCCTACTTCTTAAGATCACATTTGCATAAACCCTACTCCTGAAGATCACATTTGCATCAAGAATAATAAAAAATAAAAAAATTATATCTCAGTCTTATACGGGTGAAAAATTAAAGTTAAGGAACTCTGCTATTTAGGTAGTGTTTTATTCAGATGATGCACGACTTAGGTGAGAGAAGAGGGATATTGAATGGCGTATAACAATGGGAAAGTCAATGAAACACAAAAACATTAACTCGTATTTTTTAATTGAACAGTATCAAAATCTGCCAACATGATAATCGACAACAGTATTTTAGTGTCAACTTTGATATATGGTATGAAACGTGGACGTAGAAAAGGACTGAAAGAATCCGAATAAATCCTAACTAGCTCAACCAACAGGAGATGTACAGAGAACAAGTGACATTTTAAGTTTACCAAGAACTTCGCCATTTTAAAAAAATTCCCTCGGGGAAGTTGGAAAATTATTCCATAGAAAAAATCTCGCTACTAGAAACGTTCTGTCAAATTAAATGGGCTTGGCAACTTGACTAGAAATCTAAAAGGTCAAAAAATTCGAAGCGTAACCTGAGACGAGATTCGGAGATCTCCTTCTGTCTACAATAATCCTGGAAATATCGTGGAACCTGATTTTTGATAGCCTAAAATACTAAAACTCCAACCTTATGTTGAACCCTATGAACTATCTTCAATAATCAAAGTCTTGTCAAAGATCTATCTTCAATAATCAAAGACGATCCTTTAAAATTGAACTTAAAGGATCGTACTACAATTAGAAAACATAATGGACTTTTTAAAGAAGCATATATACGAGTATATCAGAGAAATGAAGTAAGTCATCTGTTGAGGCTACAAATTCGAAATACAATTCAGCTAACACATCAATATTTTAATTTCCAGAAACTCCACAGTTTTTGGTGCTCCAAGAATATGAAAGAAAAGAGTATGCTCGTATTTTAAAATAAACTCCGCAAGGCATTAAAAATATCTACCAACAAACGGTTCAACAGTTAAAACAAAGCGAGTGTATACCGCTAATAAATCTTAACGGAATATAATAAACAAAAGAGTTTTCTATGATTTTCTTTCGGTTGTTTCTCCGTTTAAGCAACCCGTTCATCCTTTTGTTGCTGCGATGTGGCATTTTTGTTTCGCCATTTGTCATCCGGGAGTTCTTGTTAACGGGTAATGATCCCCGGTGTAATTTGTCACCCGGTCGGGAGCTCATCGTATTAAGTGATACCACCCTTCCTCGATTCCACGATTAAAGATCGCCCAAAAACGAATAGGAAAAAAAAAACTAAATTAGAGACCTACCAAGCAAGCTCGACGAAATTCATGAAGAAGTGGACTTCCTTAAAGAAATTAACAATTCCCTAAAAGTGTTTTTAATCCTCCATTCTTCTTATCTTTACGATCTACAAGTTACTTTTTAACCTTATTCATTAAATTAATTGTAAATGTTTCGTAATCTTACGACCTTCTTGGTCTACTTAGAAAGACGTGTGTCTTCCAACACGAAGGCTGCAGGATGAAATCACGTTGATACCCTTATTTTAAGAAAAAGGGTACCAATTTGGTTATCCCTTAAGTATGGAAAAGATTGGCATATGACAATCAACCCACTAGGTCGCTGTATACAATGAACATGCAATTCAAAAGTTTATACAAATATACATTTTTATTGCCAATTATAAAAGATCATTTAACCTGTAAGCTAGTGAGTTATATAGGAACAATATGTACCCAGGGAGGGAGTTTTTTTAAATTTTTTTTACGTGAGTTCAATTAACTTTTTTTGATATAATGTTTACTTTTCTTGGGTATTAATGTGAAACGCAGCGGTGCATTCGTACTAACTTAAAATAAGTTAGGCTCACACGCACCCGTGCGTTCATACTCGCTTACAGATTAAGTTCATTATCTAACATGTTTATCTTATCAATTTCTAATAACCATCCTTAAATAGACCCTTATTTGGTCTTCCACTATTATTCTACTCTTTTTCCATGGTGGATAGTATAATTTTTTTATAAAAAACGTTATTTTTGTATTTTTCGTACCTAGCGAATGATAGGTCGTTCATTTCTGTGTCAAGCCATCAACTATGCCACGTGTTTCAATTAAGAGGACAAATAGATCGCACTATCATTCGCATCAATCAGGTCATACCCAGAGTTTGAAGTCTCAGAGTTTGGTCAAACCAACATGTGCTGTGAGTCCTGTATACTCGTATATTCATAATCACATACCTACAGTGCTAGCTTCGTAAAAAAAACATCCCTTCATGTTCATCTTGCATTTATTCATTAAGTAATCTTAAGCAAAAGATAGGCCGACTAGATACTTCTTGTAACTAGTCAGCATATATTCCGTCAGCTGTAAAATAGAAATATATATAATATTTAGTATTTAATATGGTACATAAAATGAAAGTTGGAATTATAAAGAAAATTCTAATTCGCATTGGCATGCTTCAAACGATGATTTAAAAAAAATGTACATCACTTTTCAAATACGAAATGTGTTTCTTCAAAGTTCATGTTTTGCTGTCCTTCCCATCTTCCTTCTCTTTTCCCAGTCTTTGGTGACATCAGAAAATATTTCATTTGACTGTTTTCATTCATTTATTTTTTCATGTTTAAAGTATTATAAAGTTGTTTTTTTTTTAAATGATATTGTAACCTTTCACCCTGAAATTGGCACCAATCTGCGCAACTCTTGTCTGGTCAATTGTTAAATGGCAATATTTTTAGTCAAGTATTTAAATGAATAAAGAAGATAAACTCTTTCAAATGGCGCTTTAAAAATTGTCGTTTTATTGTTATTATCAAATGTTATCTAAAATATCTCAAAATGAAACACCAAAAGCATTTCAATTCTGTTTCCTCGAGTTAACCACAAAAATGTGACACGTGACTAAACTTCAATGTAAATCCATTACTGGGAAGTCGAAGTAAAATCGAGAGTTATTTTGCAAAATTAGTAAACCACGGACAGTTAGCGAATTAGTATTTACATTAGGAAATAAAGCATTTGTATAATATTTTAAACTTCTACAGGTCCTAACAAGTATTTTAACTATGAAAAAAATGTTCGCTGAAAAGTTCAATATCATTAAATTTCTCTTATCCTTTCGTGTCGAGATGTGATCTCACTAGTGCAGATCTCTAATTAACTCGATCTCCAATTATTTCATCTCTATTCAGTCCAGCCAAAGTTTCGTCTCACACGACCGCACCACTTACTTCCTCACATTTATTCTGGAACAACCTTCAAGGCAAGCCTTAATATTATGGGACAACCTTCTAGGCAAGCCTTAATAATTGTTCAGAAAATTATTTAGTCTGGTATTTATTGGACATCCCACAGCTACTGCTCTTTTTCAGTAATATTACAAGTTTTCTTTCCGATTTGTCTTTCTTCTTCGCCATCCTTTCCTTCTTCCATTGACTAACGATATCTTACTTTTATTGTGAATGTTCTAAAAATTAACAATAATTTGAATAATTTTTGAGATTGTAAAACTTATTTTATTTAAGATTTGGTTGAAAGAAATTGTCGCCTGGGAATAAGCCTGCCAGATTATTAAACAATGAAATGTTAGTAAATAAACATTTTCGTCAGGAGTTATAAATTAATATGTTTTTCAAATATGATCAAAATCCATTGCGAACATCTAAAAGTTCAAATTTTATACAAATTCGTATTTTTCCGTATTCATTACAATAAACCAAATTACTCGTAAATTCAATTCGTTTTGATGTGAACTTAAAAACTTCCTCATTTTCATTTGTATAAAAATATGTCGATTTCTTATCGACATCAAAGACGTGTCATTTTATAAAACGATAGCATTTTAAATCCAAAAAGTGTCGCTCATTATTCCTGAGCAGTATATTTTTTTTTCATTTTCCCTCTCCATTATCCGACCAGCATTTTATATTACTCGTGCTTGCTGGCTCTAAAACGTCCCCTCGAAGAAAATTTAATCAATGACACGACCAACTACTAAGCTTGACAGATTTTTTTTCTCTTCAAGACGGAAATAGGGATGAAAACGTTTTTGCTCGTAATAATACCGTTACTGAGAATGAATCAAATGTATTTTAGTTTAATATTTAAAAAAATATAATTTTATGCACATTCATATAACATACGTATTATACATACACCATCACATATTATCCCAGTCAGGCTAGGTAGATAACAGAGCGCCAAACCTTCATATCTCGACACAGATCCTTCGCTTCTTCTATCTCCATACAGCTTCTACGATTCCTCTGAATTTTAACATTTCCTTCTTTTGAAACATCATTCAGTTGATCTAATATTATTTTTCTTGGTCTTCCTTTGCTACTTCTTCCACTCACATTTGTATTGTTAGTTTTTTTAATTAATTTGTTTTACGTGCCCAAACCACCTCAGAGTTATATTCTTGGTTTTACATAATACATTAGCCTTAAGTTTACATTCATCTCTTACCACTAAATTTTCCATTCTATTATAAACTTTCACTTCACTAATATTCTAAGTGTATGCATTTCTACGGCAGTTATTCGGCTTCTTTCACTTTTTTCCGTGTCCATGTTTCATTTTTATACGTCAAAGTTGGTTATATAATATAGTGGCGGGCTATTTTTTTTTTTGGAATTCGATACTCTCCGATTCGAGTATATATGTTTTAGTTCTCCATTGACTTTGTTTTACTATCACTACACACTTTTCGACATCAGAAATCTTCTATCATCGGAAAAAATACTACGAAATTTGGAATGATGATAATATAACATACTTAACAATCTTTAACACATTCATGCTTATATGTTAGCAAATATTTAATAAAGAAAAGGAGATAATAAGAAGCATAATATAAACTGTGCAAGAATAATATGAAAAAAATTATAACGATTAGGATTTGAACCTTGGACTTATTAGCTCCTAAAATAACAGCTCTACCAACTGAGTTTTTGTGCTCGTACATATCGTTTAGCTTGAAGAGTCATTTTGCAATAGTGTGAGTAACACACTCTCTGTATTATACAACTTGTGTAGTAGTATTGGTTTCAGAATGCCACGCGATTGGTTCGCGCAGAGCGCACGTCTATATTGTTGTTAAAATACTCTGTGATTAGAAAAACATTACCATGTTGAAATTAGGAAAGGTAAAACCGATTTCGGGCCAAACAAAGGAAATTATTTTATTTTATTGTAATGATTGATAATAATAATTAGGGATCGGTCGAAAAGGTGCTGCAATCTATTAGTGCGATTTTTGTCTAATATAATGTATAATTCAAAATTTTTAAAGCTTAGAATGTACTTTGTTATAACTTAAAGTTTCCTAGAATTTAGTATCACTCCATCTACATTTTTTTTTAAAGAATACATATGACCGAAGTCATAGGTATCCTTATACCCTCGAACACTAGGCGTAAAAAGTGCCTGTGTCGTTCGAGGGTAGTAGCACAGTGCGGGGTTCGAACCAACGACTTTCCGCACGGAAGTCCAGTGCGTTACCGCGCGACCATGCACCTCTAATTATTTTAAAACTTTATTATTTGGCATTGTAATTATGATACATTTATATGTTAAATAATCTTACATTCATTTTATTTTTAAGTGCAATCTAATTAAAGCTGACGAACTTTTTTGCTTTATAATACTTAAACTTATACTTATTTTTAATCTTGAAAAATTCCATTAATATTATTGAATGTTTACTAGAATCTGCCATGTCTAAACAATTAATATGTCAAATAAACATACTTTCATTTTATTTTCATGATTATAACAATTTAAGCTGACAGCATTTTTAATTTACAAAACGTGTGTGTTCATTTCAAAGTTTGAATATAAAATATTATTATTTTTTTTTTTGCTTTTTTAGTTCATTAAAAAATAAAGTGACAAGCTTTTGTAAACGCACTGTTACTCACACTATTGCAAAATGACTCTTCAGGCTAAATGCTCTATAACACTAACCGCCATATTTCATAAATACACACATACACAGTACATGAGTGGAATAATTAAATTTACAGTATTTATCTTTTTTCACGGCAATAGACCCTAGGCCCACTGGGCCAACTGGGTCTACTGGGCCTTGGCTTGTTATGTGTGGTAGCCCGTTTATGCTTGTTTTCGGTAGTAGATTGTATAAATAATGTTAATGTTTTGATATTTATATAATTATTATAACCCTTCATTTTTCTGAATTCACTCAAAATCTAATTGTGTTTCGTAAAAATTGTCAATTATCAAAATTGTATGAATAACTTAGTAATTATACGTAATACATTTTAAAAACCATCGATAAGATGAAAAATTAATTAACTCTCTAACAGAATGGCTACAAACTACAATATATAAAAATGTTTTTTTTTTCTGGAAAAAAAAACCTCAGATCAAACTATTATGCATTTTGATTGAAAAAAGTTATAACATATGCAGGAATTCAAGAAAAACCATAGATCACGTCGCAAGATCAAAAGACAATCTCCTCAGACGGAGGATTGGCACAGGGGACCTGCCACTGTGCACGAGTGGCGATATTCAATCAATGTCAACCTTGATGGTTCACCCACTGTGCTCCGTCTGCTTCTTGGAAGAGGACATACGGAGGGGAAGACCCAATGACATCACACTTGCATATTTCTGGGCTTATAGATATACAATAGATATAGATCTGGCTTTGTCAACACGATTGAAATGAACATATGCTATTAATTAATTCAGAAGTTTATAAACAATAAATACAATTCAAATTCTATTTATCGAACATATATTTTTTAAGAAGACTCACCTTTACCAAGTTCAATAAATCAATCGATACTAGCTTAGAGAATTCAAAATTCTTATTCATAAATATTTATTTATTGTCTGATTACATTACGACCTCCGTGCCTTAGCTGGTAAGACAATTGACTTCTGATCTGGGGATTGCGGGTTCAAATAATATTGAAACCGAGATTTTTTTTAAAATTGTTTGATGTCTGTTTTTTACTTAAGTCCAGTTTTATACAAATCTGGTTGGTTGGAAGATATTTTAATATGGCAATCAAAACTCTAGGTTTGACTGTATACAACGAAAGTGTAATACAGTTATTAAATTCTTATAGGATCTTTCTGATTGGTTCGAAGAAGTTACATGGCAATAAAACCGCCAAGTTTTACTGTATACGACAAAAGTTTAATACAGTAAGTAAATACTTATAGGTGTAATGTTTACCCATGTCGTGGAAGACGTGTCGATGGACTTCAATAGGAACAGAAGTACTGGCATGGTACTGCTGGACCTCGAGAAGGCTTTTGATACTGTCTGGCACGATGGCCTTCTTCACAAACTTCTCCTCACTGGCACTCCACTCTATCTCGTGAAACTACTTCAATCCTACCTTTCCAATAGAAGTTTCACAGTCACCACTCATCATTCTACGTCATCCGCCAGGCCCATCCCTATGGGTGTCCCCCAAGGCAGTATACTTGGACCATGTCTATTTAATATTTACACACACGACATTCCGACTCCCCCAAACTGTAAACTCGCACTATTTGCTGACGATGCGGCATGCTACGCATCGTCACTCAAGGTGGATCGAGCTGGTCGCCGTCTTCAGATTGCTCTTGAGATCCTTGAGAAATACTACCAGGACTGGAGGCTCAAAATCAATGACGCCAAAACTGAGGCCATCATGTTCTCCCGAAAAATCAAGGAAAGAGTGCCGTCGATGCCCTTATTCATCGGTGGTTGCCTGGTTGAGTGGCAGGACGTGGTTAAATACCTCGGCCTGCACCTTGACCGGCGACTGACGTGGAAAACCCATTTGAATACCATCAGACAGAAGGGTCACAAGGGCATAGGGGCTATCAGTTCGATATTTCATCGACGCAGCTTCCTTTCACCCAAAAATAAGCTCCTCCTCTATAAAACCCTTATTCGTCCTATCTTGACCTATGCTGCACCCGTTTGGGGTAGTGTGAGCAATACGGATCACCTGAAACTCCAGAGAGTGCAGAACAAGGCATTCAAGATATCTTTTAACACCCATCCCAGAACAAATCTTACCCGACTTCACGCTGAACAGCGAGAAGAAACCCTACAACACCACATCCTCGCTTGGACCGTGAAGTTCTATAAAAGCCAACAAAATCACAGAAATCCCTTAGTCGCTGCCCTGGGGGCTTACGAGAGTAAATCCGACCTACCCTTCCGTTATAAGCACAAGCTCCCGAAGCATTATCTGTTGCCTGACTAGTCCACCTACAGTATTAGCTGGGACGACCAAGGTCTGAGTGAATGTGATGGAATACAAGTAGCCTGAACGAGTGGACTTGTTTTTGCTGAATAATTAGTGTAAGAATTGTTATCTAGTTATAAGTAGTATGTAGGTGTTAATTATTTCTAAGATCTCATATATTAAGATTGAATAAATAAAATAAAATGATATGTAGGAAAATAAGTTTAAATAAGTTCATAAATTATAACATATAATTAAGATTAGTTAAGTAATAAATTTGTATATAGGTATAGCCTTGACAAATGTTTGTATAGTAATTTACTTGTTTAATAAAAAAAAAAAAAAAGGAGTAATGTTTTTATATTTTCTATGTGTGTCACACTAACAGCGTTCCAAATATGCTTAAGTGCATCTAATTTTTGCCAATACAATAATATATTTCTTTGAAAATACGAGAAGCACGCATAGAAAATTTCAAAACAAGCTTTTGAAATAAAAATATTTAAATGTTATGTTTCACTAAATTAATTATTATCGTTATATACAATACAACTCAGTCAATGTATTATCATAAATTACTTGCTTCCAATTAAACAAAAGATCATTAATTATTCAGACTGGCACACCCTTTATAGATATCAATGAAAATCACTAGGTTAAAGTCATCATTTTAATTATAAAAATAATTTTAAACAAAAGTGAAAAATTCAACAAAATATTTTTTTATAATAAAGGTAGACACTGACGCCATCCACTGTGCACTTGTTAAATAATTTGCATCACTGTGTACTAGCACTAAACCAGCCTGAATGAATTGTCGATAGCACTTTCCTGCCAAGTTTACATTATTATTCGATTCTGGCACCGTCGACTTAGATTCAATTAAGTAAAATGCCATTTGAATAATTTCATATTGATTTTTAAACGTTATAACGTCGTGCAAAGTGCAAACTATGTCAACTGTTTATGTTACATAAGCGAGTTTAATTTTATGAAAATTAGTGTACTCAATGAAAAAAGGAACCTGTCCACCGTGGATACAATTTACAAAAACAAAACATATCAAGATAAAAGTAATTTTTTTACAATGCAATTAATTTGTCTCAACATGACAAAGAAAATATTATAAATCAAGAGACTGTAAGTGTCACAAAAAGGAAAAAAATACAATATGTTTATCCCAATGTGATTTTTAGATTACATATTTTTAAATTTGAATCAAATGAACCTTTAAATTTTGATGGTTAAATTTCATTTTATACACTGTACTGTTATGTCCTACGTATGTATTATTTTGGAATTTTTTATGGCAAAAACATCTCTCAATATGGAAAAATAATCATACATATTACAAGAGACCATTAGTGTGCCAAAAACAAAAATAATGTATCGGGTGTTAACATAAGTTGTGTCCTTTTTCTTTTTCAAATTTAAAAATGAGCACCAAAAGCAGAACAAAATGGTAAAGGTTATACGTCATTCGAAAGTAAATTTTCTGCTCTACAAGATATTATGTTTTCTTTTACGTTACATATATTATTTTATTTGATTACAAGCCTCCAAAATGGAATATCAAGTAGACGAAAGTGATCAACGTTCGACAATTGATTTTTGTTATTTTCACTCAAAACATGTGGAACCCAAGCGTTGAACTTCTGGACTTTTCCCATTGATTTAAGATAGCGGTATACAGCTATGTGACTACTGTTCATCTGCTCAGCCAATTCTACGGTGGTTTGAAGGGGATCTTCATGAATAATATGGTTTAAGCGGTCCTCACCGAAGTCCACTGGTCGTCCGGAACGCTCCATGTTTTTTAGGTCGAAATTACCGTATTTGAAACGCAAAAACCATCGACGAGCTGTCCTTTCATTTCTAGCATCTTCACCGTATACTTCGGAAATATCGCGAGCATCTTTGGCAGCTTTATTCCTTCGGTTGAACGGGAACAGAAGGAGGTGTCGGAAATGCTCACTTTCGTCTACTTGACATTCCACTTTGAAGGCTTGTAGTCAAATAAAATAATATATGTTACGTAAAAGCAAACACAATATCTTGTAGAGCAGAAAGTGTACTTTTGAATGACGTATAACCTTTACAATTTTGTGTTTCTTTTGGTGCTCATTTTTAAATTTAAAAAAAAAACGGACACAACTTATGTTAACACCTAATAATTCTAAATAAATTTAAATGAACGTAAGCCTTTAAGCCATAAATTTAATATCATACACATTTCATAGCTGTAATGTTTTGTCCTAAATATATATGTTTTTTGGTTTACTTTATTTGAATATGATTTTGTTTTTGATGTCAGACATTTTACTAGGAATTGAAATAATTAACTTTTGAGTTACGCAAATGTCTTAAAGAAATACGCAAAAGGCGTCTCAGTGTTACACTAGAGTAAAAGAGAAGCAAAAGCCAACCAATTATCACTGAAATATTTATAAAACAGAAAGTTTGCTTTTAATAAAAATAAGTATTTATCATTTATATTTTATATGACGAACAAAAGAAAACTGGCTGTCAACTCATTATTTTAAACAAGTTCATATACAAAAAAAACATGCTACTTTTTTCTTCACATTATTTCGCAATCTGGTTTAGAAAACGTTTAGATTGTTGTCGTTTGAAAATTGTTGTAAATTGTCTCTAATTTACAATTCAAATTCGTTTATTTCAATTTGATGAACAAATAGGGTGGAGTAAGTATTGAAAAATACTATATGTAAGGTGACCACAAGCTTTAAATAATAATTTTATTAAATTATTTTTCTTACAACAATTGAATACAAGTAACATAGATAAATGATTAAGATTTCAATAAAATAACTACAAAAGACTGATTGAGAGTTGACACAAATACATTAGTTTTTATTTTCTTGGTGGTATGGAACTACATATTATTAAAAATATAAGTTTTTGATAGATAATCTGTTATACGAAGGAATATATGTATATTTTTTTTAATTATTTCTTTATTTCTTGGTCAATTAAAGGAAATCAAAATAAAGTTTTTAATTTTAATTTTAAACTTTTTTTAAATTACGTCATTTATATTCTTTTTATATTTTTAAGTGTTGTGATTAATCCATTGAAAGAAAGTTCATTGTTTCATTTTCATTCGAAAAAGTCATGAAATTGATATTACTCCATTCAAGTTTCATTAAACAAACATTTAGTGAAATACTGTAACTATTTCAATAAATGATAATGATTTTCATGACGTTTACTATGATACAGATAAACAGTTTCAAAATCATAAGTTATACCATTTAGAGATTTTATCTTGCAATGTTTTAAAAAAAGAGGTCATACTAATACCATGAAACGACTATATAAGTCACATACCATGCAACTAAAGGGGTTGGGTGGAAATAGGCTAATATTTGCCTTATAGGTGGTTTCAGGCAGAACAAAAGACCGAAAAAAAAGGAAAGATAAATTCAGCAAAGAGCCTGACAGTTAAAGGGAAAAAATATTTGCAATATACATTTTAATGCATCGAACACAAAATATGGAGAAAGCGTTGTTTTGAAATACATCGTTAAAAATGAACTAGTCCCAAAAATATCAACAAGAGAACAAGTCACCCCACGAACAACCCTTCACAACCCACGCTTATTTGAATACTGCACAGAAAACACCCGGGCATCAGAATGCCACTCGCATCGGGAGCAGGGGTGAAAAAATTCAAGGGAATCTCCCATAGAATTACCGATGAGCGAGGAAGCCGCTTCAGCGTAGTACATTAACGCTAGCGAGAGTTGGGAAAAGATGAAGTTTTCTTTCTACGTAATATATCCTCATGTTCTCCGTCCCGCTTTGCGTATTGCATGAATGATTGCTTCCTTATAGAATATTTGAATGGACTGTAAATTTGATTCAAAAGGTGTCAACCTTGAACCAAAATATGGAAATGATTAGTTTATTGATCCAAATAGGCAAATATAAAGTTTTTCTTTCAAATTCAAAACATCATCAAGTCGTCATAGTCACGGTTTAAAATTTATTATTTAATTAATGTTACAATATTTTTATTTTTCACATAGTATTTGATAGTTGTTTTTTCTTGTTATAGTTATAAGACATGAAATTACAATGAAAAATAATGTATTTATTGAGGAAACTTCATTATTGAACTGAAAAATATTAAAACGAGATAAAAGTTTATAGTGGGGAAGAATACTTGATTAATCTAACGTTAATTATTTAAACAATCAAAGGCGATAATTTCTTTATTGGAAAGACAACAAGATATTTTAAAAAGAAACTTCGTGAACATAAATCTGCCTTAACGAATCCACTAATTAATTGTGAAATGGCTCATCATTGTCATTGAGAAAATCACACATTTTCTTCTGACGATCCCAAATTCTTGAATATCAATGGGAACGGAAAAAAATTGGGTAGATTAGAGGCTTTAAAAATATAAAAATCAGTGTATTGAGATGAACATCTAGTTGATACATAACATATATTCCCAAGATCTCCCCACTGCTTGCTGAAGTTCTCTCCTGACTCCTCCACCCACAATCCCTAATCCGATTTTTTACCGTTAGATGCGTGTACGTCGGTACAAGATAGAACATAATTCAGTCTTGTTTGTGCTCCTCTGATGATGAGGTGAAAACCTTGAAAGCAGTAGGGTTATACCATTATATAAAGTGGAATAAACAGTGTTAGCCTTAACAAATTAAAATCAATTATAAGATTTACATATACACACACTAACTTTATACTGTTACTATGTAAATAAATTAACTAAGTTGTTAATAGTTTATATGAATATTTCTGTTTGTTCTGAGTTTCATTTCCTTCAAATTCTACATTATTGAAGGTAACAGTTTAATTCCAGAAACGAATTTAAGTTATAATTCTGTGAAACCTTAAAATATAAGTTTGGGTTGTTTCTACAATACAAAATTATAATTTAAAGTCCTACATACTTATAATTATGAATCCAATTATAAAATGGTTGCAAAAAGGGCTACAAATGATAAAAGGACGAGACGATCGCGTCATCCATGAGTAATCGAGATTCGAAAGAAGCTGCAACTCGATGGCATGAAGCAAAAAAAAGACAATCAGTGTTATATTTAAAAAAAATTAACTTTCTTAATTCTCGACGGGTTATTATTAGTGAAAAAATGAATACATATTTTTTACGAGAAAAATAAACAGTATAATAAGTGGCACGACAATCATAATGGAAACAATTTAAGTGAGAAGATATCAAAAGTTCTGAACTAATTTTGTATAACCCTTCAAATCAGGCATCACATTTTGTATAACCCTTCAAATCAGGCATCACGTTTTGTATAACCCTTCAAATCAGGCATCACGTTTTGTATAACCCTTCAAATCAGGCATCACATCCAGATAAAGAGTAATAACCTAAAAGGAATATCTCAGATGTTTTTCAGCGAATACTTTAACAGTACATTCCGTATTCTGTCATACATTGTAACTACGTGTATTCTTCTCAATGCACGCATTTCCACAGCATTAATTTGATATTTCCCAGTATTTTTCACGTCCACGTGTCACTACCATACATCAAAGTTGGCATCAAAATACCAGTGTGGACTATCATCTTAGCAGATTTTCATACTGTCTAGTTTTACATAGTACGTGCATATATGTATACGTTTTATTGCCCGATTGACTTTGCTTACCTTAATATAAGAAGTTTAAATTCCACGTTTTGAATTCATTGAATAACACACACGATCATAACTAAAAATTAATGTTTTTTTTTTTCAATATTTAAAATTCACGTTGTAAAAACTACCAATCCATCCTCTAGTGCCACTTTTTCTTTACCGCTAACGAGATTTTCTTAAAAATGTCAAAGACAAACTTTCTGACAGAAAAAAAATAATAAACACCGCAAATTTATTTTGACGATATTAGTCCGAAAATAAAATGAAAATATAAGAGGCAGAAAAGGAAATAAAATTTCAGAGCGTGTTATAAAATAATTCTGAAAGTGACGTGTTGTAAAACTCACCCTTTGAAAATGGGCGGAAACATCCCCAAAATATCGTATTTTAACCTGTGTAAAATTCTTAAATATTACGAGATTTAAATTATTTTAATTACCCGGATATGGAAAAAATTTAAAATAAATGTAATTTTCACATTGTGCCCAAAATATTTTAAATATTTACAATTCTTATTTTGAAAAAAATAACACCTGAACATTTTGAAAATTTAAATATTTTTTTAAAGTGAAATAACCGATGTTGGTATTTGTTAACACACATGAAATAAAAATATACTATATTTTGCTTTAATTTATTCAATCATTTTTCGTAATGTCTTAAATATGATGCGGTTTTGGAGTTGTGTGTTTGTTAGGTTGGGATTGAAATATGTGTAAGACATTTATTTCGGACAAATACATATGATATATGTAATTTGTGATTGGACATCGAAACCATTCTATCACAGGCCTTGCCTAGTGAAGAGATTATTTTAATCTGAAATGGAGGGGCTTTAGCATTTTAAATTTTTAATCTACAGTTTGCTATTTCACAAAAAATGATAAGATTAAAGATTACGTTATTACTGTCTTAAGAATTTTTTTTCACGATAATTTCTTATTTAACGAAACCAATTTTGGTCGATTTTTTTTTAAAACAATTAATAAAAATAAGACACCAGAAATGGATGCGTGGATAAAACGTTCAAAGTAAGATGAAGAAGAAGCGTTAAGATGGTTTGAACACGTAGAATAAATTATTATCGAAAGAATTACTTAAGAAATAATTCAGAATGAAAGACGTTTACCGAGAAAAAAGCGGCTGGAACAAGTGGGTCTGATTTTAAAAGAAACCAATAAAGTGAGTAACATAATATATTAGAAGATTATGCATAAATGTGGTAGAGGCGAAATATATATGTAACTGTTCTCTTTGCCTACCCTGCCAAAGACCCAGGGTGGTCATAAGTATGGAATTTAATATATTCGTACATTAAGATCACGTTCAAATTATATGTAAATTAACCAATGCAAAAGTGATACAAATAAGTCAGCAGAAACAGGGATATACAATAATAAGAACATAACTAAGTTCTCCATTAAAAGTATTAAATGTGAAATTAACATATCTTTCACAAAATTGCAACAAAACAAACCCATTAAATTTCACACTAATTTCTAAATTAATATTAATTCTATTGGCTTATTTATTTATACTGAGCAACACAACATATTATCTTACTACATACAATTAATTATACGTACATGAAACTCTATAAAACTATTTTTTTTTATTAAATATGACATGTAACTATACAACTAAAGCAGTAGTTATAGGGCTTGTGTTGTAATAAAATAACATTAACTCTGGTATTTATGACAGACATTTCATTTTAATTTGTGTTTTACGTGATTCAAATATCCAGAATTGTCTGGAAGCATCTATCTCTATTACAAAGGTTATTTAACCGCTGCCACATCTTGCAGAGAAAAGAATATAAAATGTAGCTTGTAAATAAATATTTTTCTTTCCGAGAGGTAATAGATATCATACAAAGAAAAATGTCTCGAAGACTTTCTTTTTAAATCCTTCAAAACAACTAAGCTTTGGTTCGTACTGTGTGGATATCTACCCTAAAATATGAATAGGTTCTTTTCCCCGTTTTTTCTTCTTTTTTTTTACAAAAAAAAAAATGCGAAAAATAAGAAATATTTCAATTTTTTTCCACATGTAATAACTTTGTAAATTCAACACAGGTATTTAAATTTCGAATTCTGATGTAAAAACTCATTTGCGTGCGCTTAAACTTCGTACGATGTATCTAGAAACTCCCGACAAAATTGGACATACGAGAACATATACTCGTATATACGAGTATATAATATTTGTTCAAGCAACCGCGTACGATTTTGTAAATACGAACTAGCGTAATCACGAATAGTTTTTTAATGTTTTTATTTCTCTTTTATATTTTTACTGAAAGGAGTACGTATAGTACATTACAAGGTCTGTTTTGTGTCGAAATACACAAATACAACCTTAATTTGAACAAATAACATGTTTTTTTACTGAAAGGAGTACATTACAAGGTCTGTTTTGTGTCGAAATACACAAATACAACCTTAATTAGAACAAATAACATGTTTTTTTGTGGATAGATAATATAATGAAGAAAATTTTATGAAAAACAATGAAAACATATAAAACAAAAAATATTTTATTTTATTTATTTATTTTACACATGACAAAAAATATACATAATTTGTGAAAAAAACAACAGGTTATTCAATTTGGACACACAATTTTATTGGATTTGGGTTTTTTGCCTTTCATTTGTCGTGTCCCCAGTAAACTAGGCTTTTGCCGCCTGTATATCACTGAGGACATATTGGGTTTGTAAATAAAATGGAATTGAACAAAGACAATTTCATTCGCGATTCTAGCCCACTATTATTAAAAAGTAGAAAATATTACAAAATAAATATCTACGTTGTGACTGCTGCCATTAGATAAGGTACTACCCCTCATTTGCATATGCTTAGATAAATATAATTGGTATGAAAACCGCAGAAAAATTACCTATGGAAGACAAACTACAAAACAACCTTTGTAAATCTTCCAATTTATGATAGTAACGTTTTCAGCTTAAGGTTTAGTGTAGTGTATGTGTCTAGGTTTCATATATATATAACATCATAAATTTTGACAAGACCTCCCAAAAAGAGATGCATTCAAGTGTTTCCTAAAACTGCACAGTGAATAGATTTATAGACCATAAATGTTGTTTATACAATAGTTAAGGCATTAACGTTGTGGAGGTTTAAAGACAGTGTAATTTATTTTTATCAAACACTGTTTATTCAACTTTTTTGTGGTCCCTTGAAGATGAGGTGAAAGCCTTGAAACCGGTAGGGTTATACAGTTATACAGTATAACTCTGGTCTATAATAATTTGCACAAATTCATCGAAAGTATTGTAAGCAAAACGTCCTCACGACGAACTAACTATTACTGTTTGCCGCCAAATGATATACTTGACATATGGTATGACTGACAATGCCATGAGTCGATCACAGTGCATTTTCAATACTCTCTTATTTCAAACAAAAACAAATTGATCTCATAGAAAATATATTTGGAAAAAAAGAACGATATTCGAGACAAGTTCATACTATTTCATATTTGTTATCTATTAAAAATGATTTACTCGTAGGTTGCAAATACACTATTCTAGAAAAATATCTAAAAAACTGAAAAATATGGTATATACTCGTACATCATATTTTCTTTGCCCAGCAACAAACACATATCCATTGTTTCCTCCATATTTATCCATCTCGTCATGCACAATCATCTATTATTATGACTTCTCAGTTGATCTTCCTTTAATATATTGTCCACTTGATTCAGCCGCATTTTCTTAAGTTTATATTTTAAACGCACACCTTCTGACAAGTATACTCTCTTAGTCATTAATTTTCCCAACATGTCCCAACTATCTGAAACCTCCTTTCTTCATCATACTCAGCGAAACTTATTTAATCAAACCATATTGCCTATTTAATCAAACCCCGCGGAATATCTCTTTACACAACTAAGATTGTGATCGCAAGTAAGTTAAGAAGATTTACGTAAAACCATCGTATAAACGTACTGATAACTACAAACATTTTTGCGGTGGTCTCTCAGTCTCCTTCGTGGAAAAAAAATGCTAGAAACATTAAAGTAAAAACGCCTTGGGGTGAGTTTACGAGAAAATTGGAAACAATAAGTCCGGGCTTAAGGTGTGTGTTAGTATTCAAGGTCTCTTACCCACGTTTCTATCAAGAAAGAGAGTAAGAAATGGATGATAAAATAGATGTAAAAAAGGTATAACGTACGTTACAACACAAAAACGTTGCTATCTATTATATGTGCCACTTAAAAAGAAACGGCGTGATTGAATGTGGGTCGATACATGAAAGGTATTGTTTTTTTTTAATAATAACATCGTTCATAAAAATATTGCAAACAATGAAAAAATATTGTGTTTTGTTTTACAAAATAAAGAATCTTTAAAATGTTTTCCAGAAGGATATGTTTCCACTCCATTATGAAAACAATGATGCTTAGATGAAACAAGGGGAATACGATGAACATATTTTTCGATCGATGTAACGAACATTTTCTTCTTCCGGAGTATGAAAAAATGTATCCAAAAGAAAGCAGACGTTTCAAGGAAAAACTCATCCCTAAATTCCATAAATTATATCTCAAAATATTCGGATATCTAAGATATATATATAATAAATATAAAATCCAGAAAAAATACTTATAACGGAAACTTGTAAACTTAATACATAATTTCATTTATATTTAAGTGTTCTAAGAAGAAAATTTAGAATACAAAAGAACAAAATAAACTAAAATTTAGTACACAACCTACACATTTTTTTATTCCTTTTTATGGGGGTGTTTGATTTTACACCGTTTTAGGAATATATTTGGTTTAAGTTACAATACGTGTTTGAAAATTCTTATACTTACGTGTGCGACGTAGTCGAAAGGATTGTCTGATTGAAATACTCGTAAGAAATCATATTTCTCCTATGCCAAATGATGCATGGATCAAACATACGCTAAAATGGAAATCAAAAGAATAAATGGATGATGTGAACCAGTTTAGGGTTGGTCGGGGAGAAAAATACACTGTACATAGAGAATTAAAGAAAAAAGGGGAGGCCTATACCCTACAGTGGTCTACTATAGGTTGAAATAATGATGATAATAATAATAAAATGTATTTGTTTCTTTGTTTATTAAAATGTTTACAAATTTTACACAGAATAAGCGAATTATATCAGCATTTTCACCAAGCGTCTAGCCTGTTTTGAAACTGCTGACTTAACATACATCCGACAAATTTATATACTCGTATAACAATCCAACAAGTCCGAGCTGCAGTCACTCGTGTGATTTAACACCATTAACCAAAATGACACCATGAACATAAACCTTTTTGCATAAAAATCTATCGGCACTATTCCAAATCTAAAACTGGATATATGTACTTCAAACTCAGTCCCAATGAGATTATATGTACCATTGCTACGGCCCATCAAATATAAAATCAAGAAACTCACCTGACATACAGATTTATCAAATTGTGTGAAATTATTTATTTTATATTTAAAACCATTATTTACAATCAAAACATGCTACGGTTTTAATGTGAATTTTACCTATTCACAATAATAAAAATGCTAAAATAAATAATAACTCAAATTTTTGTTCACGAACGCGACAAGATAAATTACTCGCACAAAATTTATACGAGAGTCGCACAAATACAAAACACAAAATGAAATAAAACAAATTGTCTCAAAATCTGAAATCGGGAGAAAATATACGCAAAGTAATGACCCCAAGGTCGTGTTTATATATATATATATATATATATATATATATATATATATATATATATATATATATATATATATATATATATATATATATATATATATATATATATATATATATATATATATATATATATATATATATATATATATATATATATATATATATATATATATATATATATGTGTACAAAATATACATAACTGTCGGATTGCCTTGAGAAAATTAAAATTTGAAGACGTCTGTATACATTGTATAAAAGAAATATACCTTCTTCATCTTATTGTATCTCAAGTTGTTTGTTACACTTCCTTTCTTAGCCGAATTTCATTACGGCTATTGTTAGTTTACAACAAAAGTCTACCGCTAAAGTACAGCTTATAAGGTCAAAATTTCCAACAATCTCACAGGATTATACGCGATACATTTCTCTTACAGTTTTGGTATAAACATACAAGAGAAAATAGCCCATGTTGGGAAATTCTCTTCTAGTTCACAATGAGAAAATTTAAGATCCATTGTATTCAGTATTCATTGCGGGACAATATCAATCTTAAGGCACTCGTGTCAAGAGGAACGGCCAAACAATAGAGGCGTGTCTTAGATACTCGTGCCCTTTTGACAAAAAAATATATTCCGACTCGCTATTCAGATGACCCGTGAATAAAAGAAGGATCCAGAGATTGCGTGACGCATTGTTGTAACTTATTAACATAAATAAAGTTTTTTTTTTATTTTAAAAATATATTTTCGTGTACTGCATTTGAATTTGGTTTATTAAGTTTTGTTTTTTATAAGTTTTCACCAGCGTTAATCTAAAATAATTTTGAAAGGAAAATTTTTATTTCTGCACTACATACGAGTAAATGTTAAAGAAAAAAACTAGTTATTTTATTGCAAAAAAATATAATTCACCATTACTTCATTTCTTAACGTCTCTCTTGATGTTGGAGGTTGGCAATCATCATGGATATTTTTAATTTGTCTGCAGCTGCTCTAAACAATGTTTTCAACCATTACCTTACGTTCTTCAACTAGAAATTTCCTCTAATTTCTACATTTCGTCTTCCTCGTATCTCCCCTGTATCTTCTTGTACGCATATTACATAAATATTATTTAAACAACTTGAGTTGATATAACTGTATATTTTTCAAAAGTGTTTGAAAAATAATTTATATAAAAATTAGAGAGATGATTTCAGGAATAACTACTATAGCACTCATTAATATATATGAATTTATCATACGGTCATGTTGACAAACGGGTGAAAATATTGTCTTCGCACCCCAATGATCAAGCTTTCAAGGGTTGATAATAACTAGAGTATGCAAGCAACTTACAGTTCGTCATCGTATATGTTTGAAATACTACTGCAAGTGATCAGGCAATGACAATGGCACACGTCTAGCGCGTGAGAGTATTGCTAAAAAACAAAGTATTTTACCAGATTGTGACTTTTTTTATAGTATCATTAGAAATCGAACACGAAACCCCTGAGTTGAAAACCACCGTCTTACCAACTGTGCTGCGGATGTCGTTGAAAAAACTAAATTTACAAGTAAAAGAAAAGAAAAATATCTTTCACATGGATTTTAATTGCATAACTTGCAGAAAATTATATCAACTGACTAAGTTATTTATTTTACTCACTATTTTAAACCTGTAATATAAAAAAATTAAGTGAAATCATAATAATTATGGATAAATAACGTAATTCAACACCGCTTTAAGAGATTTTCTTTGTTTTTTCGAAAAACAATGTTGCCAGGAAGTTAAAAGAAATGTCGCCGAAGGTTTCAAGAAGTAGAAAAGTAAAGTAAAGCGCGCTCGCGTTTTTCACCTAACAAATACGTTTTTAATGATTATTTATTACGGCTACACTGTTTTATTTTTTTGCCAGTATCAACGATTTATCGCACAATAAAAGCGTATTTACAGTTGTAAACGTCATATTTGAAGAATCAAAAAGTGATTTCACTTCAGCAAAGTTTATTGCTTCATCGTTGAAATGAAAACAAATTTATAAATGATAACTTAAATCTAACAAAACTCAACTATTTCAAACAAGGATATTAAAAAATAAAATTGATACAGAATTATGTTTTACGGTCTTTGATCAGGTTATGAGAAACTCCTCTACATACAAACACAAAAACGTACATAATTTTACACATATTCATTTGCAGCTCAATCGGCGTGAAAGCGGAACGAACATCCAAGAGCTATCATATTTACACCATCGTGATTTACGTTTAAGAGAGAATTGAAAACATATGAAATACTCAAAAGAAAATTTCATCCTCATAATCATTTATTCCTCTTCCTTATCTTTGAACGAACTGCTTTCCTCTTGTATAGCCATTTTTGTTCAAAGATTAGTTATGTATTTGTTAATTTTTAATGAAATTGAATAAATATACAGGATGTGGCAAAAAAATGTATCCATACTTTAATAGCTGGTAACTTGCTGATTTTTTTTTGTTTTAGGTTTAACCGTTGAGAAATTATGACAGAAACCAGAATAAATTTTAAACCATAAAAGTTTATTTAAGTGCTACTGGAAGTACGAAAACGCGGTGGTAGACTTTTTATTTTGGAGATTTCTCAAGAATAACGTTTATGCCAAAAACCTGAAACCAATTGAATTACGAGTAGCCATTGAAAGAGAATGTGCCCAAATACCAAATGAAATGATTCTCGATTATTGTGATTCCGTTGTTTCGCGTTACCAGCAATGTCTAGACCAGAATGGTCATTAGTTTGAAAACAGGCGCTAAATATAAAACAATACATTTTTGTAGTTTATAGTGAACGTTGAAATGTAACCGAATGCTAATAAATACAGAATTTATAATAATTAAAATTGTGGATAATTTTTTTTGCAGCACCCAGTATTCTTATCGTAAAATCAGCCATGAATCAGAAGAACTATTTCAAGATGAGCTAATTGGAAGAAAAAAAAATAGCAATAAGCCCGCCAGATGTTATATGTATGACAATACCATATACACAAAATAATAAATACAAAAAATTAATTATTATCAACTCTGATTTTCTTCGAAACAAAAATAATTAAATATTTTTCATAAAAACAAATTCTTATTTTTTTTAAACGTAATAACAAAATAAGAAAATTAATTTTCACGTAATTTTTAAATGAAAATTGACAAAAACAAAGCTTATAAAACCCCGCTATCAAAACAAACTTTATTCTATGAGATAATATTATATTATTATTATTTTCACTATAAACAGACAGCATAAATTCTGTTAATATTTAAAGCAAGTTTAACTTCCATTCATCCATAAATAAAAAGCAAAGAAAATATTCAAAAGAATAAGCAAGGTAAACAACACACCCCTAAAATAGCATATCTGGGTTTGTCTATAGAAACTTGTCCATCAGTTTTTTTTAAATGATTCAATGTCACAGCACGCACTACACTGTTGGACAGTTTGTTCCAAGATTCTACTACTCGGTTAGCAAAACAATGTTTCCTTGGATTATTGTGGAATTTAATTTTAGAAAGTTTTAACTGGTGTCATCTTAAATTTGTGTTTTGGTTAAAAGAAACTTGTCGGCGGAATTTTGAGAAATTGCAATGGCTGCTCAAAATCTTATTAAATCTCCACGATTACTTCTTTGTTGCAGATAAGGCAACTTCAATAAAAATATATTTTCGTGAGATCCGAGTCGATTAGTCAGATAGCTCGTATTTGAACCATTTCAAGAAGTTCAATATTCTTTATAAAATCAGTATTCCTCATTTAATAACCAAATTCAACCAAAATTCTAACAGTGTTTTATAAAGTAACAAAAACATTTGTAGTGTCATCACACTGAAAATATTATGTTTTTATTTAGGCTCTGATAGAAAATATTATGTTTTTGTTTACCTTGGAGAGAAAGCTTTTTTGTGCATTTTCCCTTCTTACACTATCAGTGGCGTGTTCACTTCATTTCAGGCTTAGTCCATTACAAATGAACGATTAAGATTTCCTAGCTTGTCAATTATCTTAGTTTTTTTAGCATACTTTTTTTGTTTCAATTAACAACCAGGTAAATGTTATATCTTAAGTTTCATAAAAAAACATTATTTTAACCAATACTTCTTCTCGAGATGCCGTCTTCCATCGGAGGGTTGCCACCATCGTGACAATTCATATCTTGTTCACTACACTCCAGAACAAATTAATACAACTGCAGCCAAACCACTTCAGCAAGTTATATATAAACCATGAGATGCGGTGTTTTCCTATGCCTCATTCATATTTTTTTATAGGGATAATCAGTTGTCTTATGATGTATCTTGACCCTATCATAACCAAGAAACTGCAATGACAAATCTTCACCGTTTTAAGCATTTCTCGGTCTTTATGTAATACATACGAGCAAGCGCTTCCAAATGTTTTCCGTGATATATCAAGGAAATCTTCAGCATACGTATGAAGATCTTCATTTCTAAAGCCTTGATCCTACATGATGTTTCCATGCTCAAGTTTTGATTTAAAATAATCTTAATTTTAATGAAAGTCCTGTACACAATATCTATTCTGATATATCAAGGAAATCTTCAGGATACGTATGAAGATCTTCATTTCTAAAGCCTTGATCCTACATGATGTTTCCATGCTCAAGTTTTGATTTAAAATAATCTTAATTTTAATGAAAGTCCTGTACACAATATCTATTCTGATATATCAAGGAAATCTTCAGGATACGTATGAAGATCTTCATTTCTAAAGCCTTGATCCTACATGATGTTTCCATGCTCAAGTTTTGATTGCAAATAATCTTAATTTTAATGAAAGTCCTGTACACAATATCTATTCTGATATATCAAGGAAATCTTCAGGATACGTATGAAGATCTTCATTTCTAAAGCCTTGATCCTACATGATGTTTCCATGCTCAAGTTTTGATTTAAAATAATCTTAATTTTAATGAAAGTCCTGTACACAATATCTATTCTGATATATCAAGGAAATCTTCAGGATACGTATGAAGATCTTCATTTCTAAAGCCTTGATCCTACATGATGTTTCCATGCTCAAGTTTTGATTGCAAATAATCTTAATTTTAATGAAAGTCCTGTACACAATATCTATTCTGATATATCAAGGAAATCTTCAGGATACGTATGAAGATCTTCATTTCTAAAGCCTTGATCCTACATGATGTTTCCATGCTCAAGTTTTGATTGCAAATAATCTTAATTTTAATGAAAGTCCTGTACACAATATCTATTCTGATATATCAAGGAAATCTTCAGGATACGTATGAAGATCTTCATTTCTAAAGCCTTGATCCTACATGATGTTTCCATGCTCAAGTTTTGATTTAAAATAATCTTAATTTTAATGAAAGTCCTGTACACAATATCTATTCTGATATATCAAGGAAATCTTCAGGATACGTATGAAGATCTTCATTTCTAAAGCCTTGATCCTACATGATGTTTCCATGCTCAAGTTTTGATTTAAAATAATCTTAATTTTAATGAAAGTCCTGTACACAATATCTATTCTGATATATCAAGGAAATCTTCAGGATACGTATGAAGATCTTCATTTCTAAAGCCTTGATCCTACATGATGTTTCCATGCTCAAGTTTTGATTTAAAATAATCTTAATTTTAATGAAAGTCCTGTACACAATATCTATTCTGATATATCAAGGAAATCTTCAGGATACGTATGAAGATCTTCATTTCTAAAGCCTTGATCCTACATGATGTTTCCATGCTCAAGTTTTGATTGCAAATAATCTTAATTTTAATGAAAGTCCTGTACACAATCTCTATTCTGAGAGGTCCAAAAAGCAAATAAATAAGGATACTTATTTTCCTTTCAAAGATATTATACTACCTTCACTTCGAGTTCTGCCACCTTGACAACCCTGAGCGTTTTACGAGTCAAGTCTTCTTCGTTGCAAGACATCAGTCTCCTCGGATACAGCAGCAAGTGTCATATGGGCTGCTCTTGACCGCAGATACAGAGAGTTGTTCCCTTTACGTAAGATTTTCCATTTTGACATGTTATTTTTGGTTCTCTTAATTCTCGTTCAGAGTCTGTAACGAGATTTCTAGGTACCTCACTGCAGCTCAGAGCCAGGTGGTAATGTTTCTACATGCGAAATTCATTCGCTAGGACCCAATGTTTATCTCTACTCGTTCATCTTACTAATAGTAGGTGGTTGCTCCAGAGACTATTGAAACTGCGTGTGGATTTCAACCTAAGGTCTAGGAACTTAAATAAAGATGCATCGGCAAATAAATCGATGCAAACCGTTTTTTTTTTTCGAATTCACGTAAACATAAATTTTCCATTCGTTTCATTCTAACAGCGACACAAGAAAACAGCTTCCGTTTTATATCTCATTTGTTCTGCATTACGAAGGCACTAAATTTGTCAATTGAACAGTACATAAATAAATTGTTAACAAAGAAAGGCGGTAACGGCGCAGATCGTTATTTATATTCGGTCACTATCTTATTCGAGAAGCCGGTTACGTCACTGGACTAGAATTAAAATATCAGCATTTCGCTCGTAGAAAAAAGAAAAATCTCCCGAATGACAGAGTTTAATTTAGGAAAAATAATAAAACCGCTATGCACATGAGCTCTGAATTATATAAAATAAACTGATTCATTTATTTTATTTACCAAATGTTCTCAAGAGCCTTCATATATTAAATGTAATGCCTTCTTACCTCTAATAGTCATAAAGCTTATGCAGAACTTAAGTCTATGTGATGATGACCTCCAACCGCAACTTTTGTTTCAAGTTTCTCGGACTTAGCCTTTGCATGTCTTTCAATTAAATTTCCCACATTATTTGCCAGAACTGACTTATGGGACATACTTAGACTCCCTCATATTTTTTTATCATTCTTTGGTCTTTTGATAGGCGGATATGACCGATCTAAGCTCTGACTGAAATGTTTCTAGTAATCCAAGTTTGTAAAGATGGGGAACGCATTTTCCTATTGCTTCATGATATTCAAGTATCCATTGGAACTCTTGATCTCGGAACTAACAGCATCCGCGATACCTTGTTTTTGTCAAACCATTATACTTTGCTTTATCAAACACGGTTTATTCCACTTTATGTAACGGTATAACCCTACCGGTTTTAAGGTTTTCATCTCATCAGAAGAGCACAAACAAGACTTGTTATTGCTTTTTCATTCATTGATACTTTACATGCCTATTTTTTTTCTTTTTGGTTCACCTCCTTTTGGGTTAGGTTTGTATTATCTCTTTATCACGGTCTCTTACCCACTTTTTAGTTCCATTCAGTCAAGTTGAATTTCCGACTGCTAGTGGAGCAACCTACTAGTTGTATTTTTTCGGGTCGCTCTTATCTGGTGAAGTGTTAATTTATTACAGATCTTAATGATTATTGTTAGCAACAAGTAATTTATTAAAATAAAGCTTATTATTAAAGATGATTTATTATAAATTTTATTTAAAATAATATTTAAATTATTTAAAATTATTTTGTTTCAGAAAGTAAATGAAGTTTAACATATATTCACAATGGCTTGGTACTGTACATTTGCAAAAGAAAATATTGATCATACAAAAACTCATCGATCTAGTAATAATAATTGACAAGTTTGGTTCTGCCTTGCTATCAGTAATCTTCTTTACTGTAGTGCCTTTCAAATGTCCGCTGAGGTGAGAGTTTAGTTGTTTGTGGTAATGTTACGGCACCGAATAGCGTTCTGGAATTTTGAGAGCATTTTTGTTGTAAATAAACTCGTCTCTTTAGAACTATTCAAACATGATATGTTGAGAATCATAGTGGCGAAACTACGAAAAATTAATTTTCGAGTTAAGACTTCCAAATGGCACTAAAATGACTCATTTTTTTACGTGCGTAAGTATATTTCAACTCCTTGCCACTTCAAAGAGTTGAAATATACTTTCGCCACTTACGCACGTAAAAAAGGAGTCATTTTAGTGTCATTTGGAAGTCTTAACTCAAAAATTTATTTTTTTGTGGTTTCGCCACTATGAGTCTCAACAGGCGATATGTAGAGTTCAACCCCTTTTCAGTTTTAGGCCAATATAATTTATTTTATATCAGCAATCAGACATAACTTAATCTTTCTGTTAAAAATATATTTACTTTACTGTGAAATTGATAAAGTTTTTAAGTAAATTCTTTAATATTAACGTTATTTCTGTGAATAATTGTGACAATTTTGCCAATAATTAGAACGTTTTTTACTGTCTATGGTAATTGAAAGTATTATTTTTTTTGAAATTTACATTATATATGCTTTAAATTTATTTGAAGATTTATTTATTGGGTAAAACTTATATCGCTATATGATAGATTTGTTTTTCTTTTGTAATATAAAAAATATCACTGCAAAGAAATTTATATAGTCACGTAGAAGGGCTTTTTTTAATGATTATTGATGCTTATTTAATTTGAGATTTTTTTTAATTGCTTGAATTTGATTGTGATTTTTGTATGTATATTTTTATGAATTATTCAATAATATATTTGGCGTAATGTAAAATGTGTATACTGTATTTAAAAAACTGATTTTTAATAAACTGTTAATAAAAACATTAAAAGAAAATACGAATCAAATGTAAAAGATGCATCTTTTATATTAATTATATACAAAACTTGGCCCAGTCCTGCAGACTTCATTTTATTTGTCTCTAAAAAGTAAATCTAAAGAGTAAAAGGTATCCTATCGATCGATGGGTTGATGGGGAATTTATATGTCTAAAACAGATTTAAGTTTATTTTTCACACAGAAAATTGCTGAATATTTACGCAAAAATATAAAAAAGAAACCTTATTTTGAATTTTTTTTTAAATGCTTTGATTTGAAAATTGTGCGAAAATTCTTCTACGACTGTATAGTGCTTATGACACATCTATAATGAGTATTTCGAACAAGGTCACGGAGGACGACCTCGTGGCCTAGTTGGTAAGACTCCTGTCTTCCAGCTCGGAGATTGCGGGTTCAAATCCCGCTGGAACCCAGATTTTTTTAAAAGGAAATCCAGTCTGGTTTTCATTTAAGGCTACTTTGACAACTTTTTGGTTGATTGGAAGAGATTGACACATGGCAATAAGTCCTCTAGGTTGTACTGTATACAACGAAAGTGTAATACAGTACAATACAATATACAATGCAGCCTCCGATGCTTAAAAAAATAAGCAAGTTCCCCAGTCTGGTAACAGTTCGAATACGTCTAGTCCATGCGATAATTGTTGTCTCTTTAGATAATTGTTGTCTCTTAACAGTTGGAATACGTCTAGTCCATGCGGTAATTGTTGTCTCTTTAGATAATTGTTGTCTCTTAACAGTTGGAATACGTCTAGTCCATGCGATAATTGTTGTATCTTAACAGTTGGAATACGTCTAGTCCATGCGATAATTGTTGTCTCTTTAGATAATTGTTGTCTCTTAACAGTTGGAATACGTCTAGTACATGCGATACTTGTTGTCTCTTAACAGTTGGAATACGTCTAGTCCATGCGATAATTGTTGTCTCTTTACGTGTGGTAGTAATACTAACAGGTGCGATGATGAGTTGAGAGTTTCGTTCTTTTCTCAATATTTCTAAATCCCGAAGCTCGATTATTTGGTCATAGACAGTGATGTTTACCACCACCGCTCTTCAATATGGACGCGTTGCTAATTCGGATAAATCAATTTGCTAAGGACGAATAAATCAACTGTGATTGTATTTAAAGGAGAATTATTGACAAAATTATGACTCTTATGACCTCCGTTAATTATGACTCTTATGACCTCCATTAATGTATGGCTACCTTTTACTTACCTTGATAATATAAAAAAAACTATTTTTTTATCTCACTATAACGGTTGGTTATAAACAACGAAAAACTAAAACCAGAAAAATAAATAATCTCAGCCACTAACTTAAAAATAATCTCAGCCACTAACTTAAAAAAGTCTCTCTTAAAAATTGCTTTGGAGATTTTTTAAATAAACCTCACAAACATAAACCCCCCCGGTCATTGTAATGTCATAATAATCAAGATATTTACTCAAACGAAGGTAGCATTACCAGCATCAATGGTTTGGAGAAAGAAGCCTTGTTATTTATTATTTGTATTCTGGTTTTGACGATACTTTCTGACATTACTTCACCAGAATTTAGTTGATCTTAATTTTGTTAGATTTAAATAAAAAAAACCAAAACGAAATTTAATTGATAATACGAGTACCTTGTCCATAGCAAAACAGCATCATACAAATAATTTATATGTGATTTAAAAAGAAACAATGTGACGTAAGTACAAATTTAAAAAAAACTACATTTTTTAAAAGTAAAAACTCGACTCAGAATTATTTTCAGACATTTCTTTATCAATACAAACAAACATTCTTAACCAATAATGATATAACACTACAAAGACAAAAAAAGAGCAAAGAACAAAAAAAAAATACTATGAAAAAGAAATAAAACAAAAGACCTCACAAATTGTATCCCGTTGAAACAATATAATACATTGGTCTCGTTATATTTTGTAACGTACCTTGAAAACTTATTTAAACTTATGAATAAAATATAAATTTATCAAAACGAAACTAACTTAAAAATAGTACAAAAACTAAACAAGTTTGTAGCAGTAAATCTCCCTACATATATGACATTTTTTAACAAAGACTAATATCTTTCGTAACAACGCTAAAGCACTGCAGCCCCGTCAGAATAACCCAGTATAATTTGAGTCGACAAAAGGCCAATCCGATTCAAAATCCTTAAATCCCAACGCTTTTCTACAAACAACCGTCGCAAAAGGGGGGAATGTACTTTTTCCTAATTGAGATTTATGACTTTTTCTCGTACATGTGAAAATTTCGAATTGTCCCATGTCCAAACACTTTTTGGCCATTGTAAATTATCTAAAGTCGTAAAAAACTGTAAATTTTTCCACCCTTTACGATGTCCCAACTTTTAAGGGCTGTACGATAAGAAAAATATAGTTTAAGGGTTGTATAGCAATGTTGGAAAAACTAAAATATTCATTGACACGTATAAAATTCAATGAATTGGAAGAAAACATTTTTTTACTAGATTCGGGAGATTTTTCTTTGAAATTATTCTGAAAACATTTACCCAAACATTTTAAATTAACTTTTTTTTAATTCCCTCTTCGTACCACTTATTACTAGATTTTTATTTCCTGCGATTAATTACTCGCGTAAATGGAGGTACTCGTATTTCTATTAAATTGTGAAAACATGTTTTTTGATGAGAGTTTTCAAATCTCTGGTTGGACGTTGTATGTCATAGTTTATGTGTGAATTCCACGGGTATACATCAGATATCTCAGAACAGGTAATGAATCTGCTGGTGTAAACCTTTGTCATGTGTAGAAATGTCTAGAATCTGCTTATATAAGCCGTTCGTGTGTAGAAATTTTTAGACCTGCTAATACTCGTATAGGCCCTTGTCTTGTGTATAAATGTGTGAAACCTGCTGATACAGACCGTTGTCTCGTGTTAAAATGTGTAGAACTTGCTGATATAGACCGTTGTCTTGTGTAGAACCTATTGATGTAGGCCGTAGTCTACGTAAACAAATGTAGAACCTGCTGGTATAGGCCATAGTCGTGTGTAGAAATATGTAGAACCTGATGATATAGATCATTGTCTTATGTAGAAAAGTATATAACCTGCTGATATTTTGAAGAAATATGTAGAACCTGCTAATATAGGCCGTCGTCTTGTATATAAATGTGTAGAGCCTGTTGATGTGTGCCGTTATTATGCACAAAAATATGTAAGAATTAAAAAAAACATAAAAACCATCACTCCATTTCACAGAAAATTTTACATCACTGTATACATCCTTCGCATATTCCAAACCAAACATCTTCTTCGGTTTCTCTAACGTTTAAACTTTCCTTATTTCAATATTTCATTCACTTGGTATAACGATAGTTTTCTCCTAAGTCTATTTGTCTCACTTTTTCCACTCGTGTTCGCATTATTTGAAAATCTTACATTACGCATTAGTTTTACTACCCAACCCCCTCATGGTACTATTCAAAATTCTGCTAATTATATCAATTACTTGATGACACTTAACCCCAATTTCATGACACCTGTTTTAAAAGCAAAATATATTTTCTCACATTTATCCAGAAATGTTACCATACTTATAATCTGATCCATAAATCTACGTTGTTCTCAATATTTACCATACTTATAATCTGATCCATAAATCTACGTTGTTCTCAATATTTACCATACTTATAATCTGATCCATAAATCTACGTTGTTCTCAATATTTACCATACTTATAATCTGATCCATAAATCTGCGTTGTTCTCAATATTTACCATACTTATAATCTGATCCATACATCTACGTTGTTCTCAATATTTACCATACTTATAATCTGATCCATAAATCTACGTTGTTCTCAATATTTACCATACTTTTAATCTGATCCATAAATCTACGTTATTCTCAATATTTTTATTTTAATAAAAATTACATCAAGTTCAATAATTTATTCTCGTTTTAGTTAAAACATAACAAAAACATAACAATAACAAAAAAACTAGAAAAAGTGTATTATATATTTTTTTATAAATTTGTTATTCTTATTACTTCATGCAAGGTGTGAAAGAATAATAAATGTTTATTTACAAGTCTTCAAATTTCCGTTTTTTTTTTAATGTTTATTTATAGTTGTCAATTTTCAGAGAACAGTTAAAAAAAATAAGACGAAATTATATTTTTATTCAATACAAAATAAAGTAGTAAGTAAGAAACAGAGTTGTTAACTCATTTATGCACGATAATATCATCTTGAAAGTTTGTATTCCATTCCAAGTTTAGAACATCTTACCCAGGCAAAGAGGCGCTTACGTTTTACCGACTAACTCTATTATAACAATGGTATCATAATGCGGCCTCTAGATACACAGTATTAAATTTAATTACGTTGCAATAACGAGACATGCTCTACCTGCACTGAATGGGTTAACAACTTGAACTATTGTTTGGTATTAAAATTGTTACTAAGATTTATTACCATCAAGCCGTGTCTCTATTGAAAAAGTAAAATAGTATAGATTTCTTGTCATGAGATATAAATTCTATCAAATATCAATAACTCGTGTTGCATAAGACTTAAACTGTAAAAAAATTACCTAACGAGATTATTACAAAGTAAAGTTTTAATCCAACTTATTCCAAAAAAGAAATGTATGTAATAAACACGAGTAGTTTTCTTGTCACCATCTGGAATTGGATTCAAAACCTAAATAAAAAATAATCGATCTAACATACCACTTGTCTAGAAGGTTATTGTGGACGTTGATAACAATTCCTTTGACACAATATGTTTTTATTCCAACTTTAAAGACATCTTTATTTATTTTATTTGTTTATTACACAGTTTTATTATAAATACAATCTGGCGGGCGTATTGCCAGGCAGCAATCTCTTCCAACCAAACAGACAAAAGCAAAACACATTCATGAGCAAACGCCCATTACACCCCACGAAGACAGATAAACACCCGAATATTCCATTTAATTTTAAGTGAGATATCACTAATCAAAAGAAAAAAAAGGGATGGTGGAGAGAAAAGAATAAATCAGAAATGAAACACGTTATATTAGTGACTAGAAATTAAGATATTTTTGGACACTTCTTATAGCATGCCAAAGACGGGGCAAGTCTAACATTGGTTTGTAACTGATTCCAGAGTCTCACTACATGGACAGTAAAGGATGACGTAAAGAAAAAAGAAGAGCGATAAACCGGAAAGGCCAATAAACAATATCTATTTGAACGTAGAGCCAGTCCATGATCGAAAAGACGCTGAAAATTTTCGACGAGATAAGAGGGGGTGGTTGGACAGTTAAATATATTATACAATAGAAACAGTATATGAATTTGGCGTCTATTTCTATCTTTATGACTTGAATAAAAAAATTATTTTATAATTACGTCTTAAGAGACACTAAGATATCTTTCAGAAATACATACTGACCATCACAATGTTTCCCTATCGAGTTGGGCGGAGAAGATAAAGCACCCGACTTGCCTATCGCGACATATATCTTAAGTTTCATCTATGTCCATACATTCTCAAATGACTCCTACGATTTCTCAAAAAATTTATATTTCATTCTTTCAAAATATACACTTGATCCGACCACACGTTCCTTAGTCTTCTACCATACCTTCCCGTCATATTTGCACTGTATATTTGTTTCAATAGTTTTTCTTGATTTATTCGCTCTTGGTGCCTTACTCATCTCATAGAAGTATACTTCATCTTACTAAATACATCAGCCTTTAGTTGACATTCACTCCTAACAATGTATTCCATATTCACTCATACTTTGTTACCCCGTGTATTTTTCTTAATGCACGCATTTATTTGGCTATTTTCAGTATTTTTCTACATCCACGTTTTACTCCAAATCATCAAAATATTTTTATGGAATATCATCTTAGCAGATACTGTCCGTTTTAAGTATAAATGTTTTAGTTTCCATTGATGTTGTTTTCTATCGTTACAAGCCGTTCCATAACCGTCGTTACTATTCCATAGTTTCTAGAAAATACGATCCAAATGGCAGAAATTCTCAACTTGCTCTAATATTTCATTGCTCATTTATATATCATATTGATGAAGATTTTTTCATACAGGTCCAATGTACAGAAAACTAGAATCAGAAAACATCTTCTTGTTGTCTCTGTTTGTTTGACCTGTGTCAATGTCTAATCTTCAATAGCTGAAATTAAAAAATATAACTTAATTAACATGCCTATTTCAATAAGATAAAAAAAGTCGTTTGATCGGTCCCGAGACACAAAAGCAAATGAATTAGAGATATTTAAATAAAAAAATAAACAATCAACAAGTAAAAACAAATTCTGAGAATTTTTTTAATGTCCTTTGTTTTATATTCGGGAATTTTATTATTATGAAAACTTTAAGAGCCGATCAAAATCAAGACAGCATTTCCCAGTACCCAGCTTGTTTGTGAGGAACTCTGATTTTTTTAGAAAGATTTACTGAAATTGTTATATATTACTATATGTTATACATATCATAATGCCGTGTCCCTTGCGGGATAGGCTATATTATTTGTATGTCCCTTGCGGGTGGTTATGTTCTAACAGAACTATATTTTTTTTATCCAAAGCACGCAACCTCCTCCACATTTATACATCTTGTCATTCACAATATTCTATTATTGATATTTCTCACTTTATATTCTTTTAAACTCTGGTACATTTGGTCCAGTCACGTTTTCCTTGGTCCTCACGCACAGCTTGCATTTCCGATTTGTTTACTCGTTTATCGTCATTCATTAAACCATATTAAAGCACCTTTCTTCATCTTCCTTAAAATGCCAAATTTATCCGTACATTAATTTCCGATATCTTTATTATACCTTATTTCATACATTGTCATTCTACAAATTTTCCTAAAAACTCGCATCTCCACAGCATTAATCTAACATTTATCATTTTACTGGTAAGGCCATATTTTACTTCCATACGTCCAAGTGAGAGATATATTATTGTAGTATATTACAAATATTAAAATGAAACTATGAATTTTTGTTCAAAATACTTGAATAATTCAAGTTAATACGACATATGTATTTAGTGTACCGCGAACATTGTCATTTGTGGAAAGCTACAATATATGACACTTCTTACACATGTACCGGGTCTAACTTTTTTTCTTGTGTTAAGCACATGCCTTGCAAATCCAGCAGAAGGTCCAGAAGTCCAGAATACAGAATGAAGTGATAAGGGATGAATGTGCACTTAAGGCTATGTTCAGTAAGATGAAGACGAACATTTTGAGATAATTAGGGCACGTGGAACGAATGAATGAAGAAATAATAACAAAACAAATATACAATACAGATGTAAGTGGAAAGCGTAGTTAAGGAAGACCAAGGAAGTATGATTGAATCAAGAGTATGATATTTTGGAAAAAAGTAATATACTCGTAAATGTCAGAGAAATCGTAGGAGTTGTATAAGAAGTTGTTTACATGTGAAATAGGCTAAATTGTATGGATGCGATATGAAAGTCTAGCGCTATCTCCTCTTTGCCTACTCTGACAAGGAAATGGCATGATGGTATGCATGTATGTAGTAAGAAGATGAAAAAATAATGGCAATAATGTGTATGGACTTTTTTAAGATATCTCCTCAATTGACATTTGTTCGCGATTCAGACAAAACAGATTAAACATTATTTAATGATTTCCATCCCAAAGATAAAGACACAACAAGGAGGAGGGGCAATAATACATTTCATTGTTTCAAATCTCCATTTTGTATTCGAAAGAAAATGTATTTATATGGAAACGTTCCCCCCGTCCGGCCGGGACCGAATTAATTTCTCTTTGTGGATAATCTGATTCCCTGGGAGGATCATCTCATCCCCTGGGAGGCTTTTGGACTAAATACTACTTAGCAAAGGGCTAGGAATATGAATAAAAGGTATGTATGTTTGTTCAGAATTCTCAAAATGATATTTAAATTATCGTTCAGACGTCAGAGAAACGCACGAGGGGTAGAAGGCGGAGGGAGAGAAAAATTAGCAAACGGAATAGTCGAACAAAGGGGTGTATAGAGATAAAGGGCATAAGAAAAGAGAAGCTTTGGAAAGCCTTTGCAACCATTCAAGGATATTCCCAGGTTTATCCTACGAGGCTCGGAAGACTTGATGTTGTTTGTATTTATAGAACTATAGTTATTGAAATGAATTACATGCAATGATGACCTCCGTGGTTTTATTGGTAAGACTCTTGATTCCCTTTCACTGGTTCGATTGTTGATGGTGCCCTAAAAAAATTGAAAATGACCCTGTCAGTCAAAAGAGTTCATTTGCACACTAGACGAATGCAAGAAATATGGTCACTTTACTGAATAGTGAAGAAATATCTCACGTGGCAGGAAAGAGCAAGGATGAACGAAATATTTATGCTTATGCAATTATGCATATTTTCTCTCTGTATTTACTTATGTATTTAACACTTTATTGTAAAACAATCTGGTAGGATTATTGCCAGGCGACAATCTCTTCCAACCAATCAGACAGTACAATACTATAATACACTTTCAATATAAAAAAATACATGTTATGTGGTAACCTCTTCATGAGTCATGTGGCAAACTTTTTCAACCAACCATAAATATATCAACAAGGTCTTAAGTGTAAAACGAGATTTAAATAAATTTTGTAGAAAATATTAGTTCCAACGGAAATCAAACCCACAAATCTCCATGTTGGAAGACAGGCGTCTTACCAAACTGGTTGCCTCCTTGTCATGTGGCAATCTCATACAATCAACCAGAAATATATCGACAAAGTCTTCAGTATTAACAGCAGACTGGATTAATTTTATAAAAATATATGGATTCAAACGGGAATTAAACCTGCAAATCTCCATGTTGGAAGACAGACGTTTTACCAAAAAGATCACAGAAATTGTCTAATAACTGTCGTCTTTAATCATAAATATGTTTTTTTAACATTAAACAATATTTCAAATTGACCTGTTGTCAAGTGACTCCACAGAGCGCAAAGCAATTGAATATATTATTGTATGAAATAACACATTCAGTCTGGCGAGCATATTGTCATGTGGCAATCTCTCACAACTAACCAACCAAATATGTTAAAGAGGTCTTGAAGGAAAACCGGATTAGAATTATTTAAAAAAAAGTCTGAGTTCAACGGTAAGCGAACCTGCAGCTCCCGGGTTAAAATACATGCCTTACAAACTAGACCTCGGAGGTCGTTACGTTGTTATGTGGTGAAAATGTAGATTATAATGGAAATTGAAACCGCAACCCGACAAAGAGGCATTTTACCATCTAGGCCACAGAAGTCGTCTATTTCTTACAAAAAGTTGTTAAAATATAGCAGTAAATTATTGAATCTAAACACAGTTATTCCAGCATGCGACGTTATTATTGACTCAATAAAACATTAACCGTAATATAATTTAACATCAAAATTCGCTCCCTGAACTCCAGTCAAAGACGCCGTTGCTATTTTACCTATTGCGGCCGTCCAATTTGGCCAAGCCCTGCATAATTTCCATCTACATTGCAAATGAAGCCAGAAACCGAATGACGAATAGACCGACCGAGATGTCGGCCCTGGCCCGACCGGGTCCGCACAACGGCTGGCCAGCAACATCACAACAGATTTCAATATCGCTACCCTAATTTGTAAATTTGCTAACTCCACTTTTGTCGCAAAATGACTTGATAATTGCATTTTGTTATCGACATTCAAATACACATGCTATAAAAATTTGACATTTCAAAATCATTAAAAGTGCCTTGAAAAACGCCTCAAGAAAAATTGATAACTCCTATGCTACCAATTTCAACAATGCAAAATATGTAACTTCACCATTTTGTATGTGAATCCGTCAGAATCAAGTGTTATTGTGGTAGCTGTCAAAATTTTTCATTTAAAAGGTGAGTTCGGTTACGATATTTTGAAAAAAATGCATTATTTCCTATGAATATAAGTATAAACACTATTTTGTTAAGATAATTACAATTTTTCCCTCCTTATTTATGACTCAATATCTCATGTTATTCATCTAAGTGTGTTAGAAATTTTTCAACACTTTGCATTTTAATTATTACTGGGTGGAATTACACAAAATTGTGTTTATTTAAATTAATATGAATATTTGAAGCATTAAAGTACTTTAATAAGTATTGTCTATTTTTATAGATGAATAGTAGAGGAATATTTATGGTTGGATTAGTGACAGAAAGTAACGAACCAATAAAAGTGTTGAAGAAAATTGTATGTGTGATGGTTTTCAAGAAAGTCCAAATTTATTCATAGAATGGCCAATTTAAGTCGTTGATAGTAAAATCACAAAATATTATGTAAATACGGATACTACTCAGAAGATTTATCAAAAAGAATTATAAAAACACACCCTTACACGATTCACAATAATATTATAATTATGGAAAGTGCTAATAATATGGATATCGTACGAAATTCGACTGAACTAATTACACAATCCGAGATAGTATTTAACCAGTGATGACATTATGAGTGATTATGAAAGCCAAGGAGTCAAAATTTCATTAGTGCCGTATTCAGATTCAAATAATTCTTATGGGCCACTTCAACCTATTAAAAAAGTAAGAAAGAAAAGGTTTGACGTAGATAGTTCATCTTGGTTCTCTAGTAAGAACAAGGCAAATAGAGATAAAGGAAAATAATGTCTAGGCAGAAAAAAGGAAAACAATGGATCATGGAATAATAAAATACCGAAGAATGATAAAAAACTTTAAAAAAGGTGTAAATGTCAAGTTTCTGAAAAAGGTATCTTAAAGTGTTATTCTATATCGGATAAGGACAGAATAAACATTTTAACCTATTTTGGAACTTGAATTGGAAAGACAAACGAATTTATGTAGATGGACTAATGAAAGTTTTACCGGTAAAAAGACCAACGGGTAGAACAGATCCGGAAAAATCTATAGTGTCGTCTACAACATATTTTCTAAGAAAGAATGATTCTGAAATACGGGTATGTAAAACGATGTGTTTGCAAACATTAGATTTAAATAGGATGACAGTATTAAACTGGAAGAAGAAAAGCAGTAGTTTAGAATTTGAAAATGCAATTATTGTTAAAAAAAAGTAACAGGAATTGATTTGTGCAAGCTAATAAGAATCATACCAATTTTTTTAATGAGTTCCAAAAATGGAGTCCCATTTCTGTCGAAAAAGAACTTCCAAAAATTACTTGTTGCCCGAATGGAGGTCAAAATCAGAACTTTATAATTTTTATAAAACTGCATGGTGCATAACAAGAGATATTACAAGACCTTTTTCGTCTACTTCATTTCACAAACATAATGTGATCTAAATTTGCATTTTCATGTAAAATTATTCAAACAATGAAAACTGAAATAGCTACATCAATCACTTAACTTTATTTTTGACTCTATGAGTAATAATTTTCAAGTAGTAATTTTTATTTTATTGAACTTGTTTTATATTGTTTGATTTGTGTATTTTATCATCACTCTTGCATCGTTTATATCCAAATAAAATGTTTCAAGTTATTTGTTTTTCATTATTAGGAGACTTCCACAATGAAAACTAATATTAATATACAATTTTGCTAACTCCTACAATAGTTTTTAAATATTCTCCATCGCAAAATTGCTAACTCCAATAATTATCGATAAAATCATGATGCCATAATGATATTTAACTTTTTTTACTCGGAGTGTATCTCTTGGTCGTCTTGACATTTAAGTACCTGTAAAGTTTGTATTTGTGGAGTTAACAAATTTACAGATTAGGGTAGCGATATTCGACCATTTATATATTCGCCGCACCATATACATGACAAGGTAAAGCTAATATGATATAAAATAATTATTCATTACAAATATAGAGCGAAGGTAGACCGAACACAATGGAAGGAGATTGAGATATTTTAACTGAGCGAAAAGTAAAAAGGATGAGAAATATTAGAGGGTGTATGACGAGATGTTGGGCGTGTGAATAGAAATATTTAGAGATACATCCTCTTTGGCAACGCGTTTGGATACATATAATGGAGTTTCAGGTATATTTTTCATGCTTTTGAATATTTTATAGTATGCTTGTAGGCTGAAAATTTAAAAAGTCGAACCAATCGAATTGTGTCGTCTTTCGTGTTATTTGGAACAAAATATAATGGAAAACAAAATGATTTGATGAAGGTTGAATGTGAACTCAAGGCTTATGTATTAGGTAAAATATAGAGCAGCACTCTAAGGTGGTTTGGACATGTTGAAGGAATAAATTAAGTAAGTCCAACCAACTAAATATATAGTACAAATATGAGTAAAAGACGTGAGATGTTTGTATGGGCAGAGAAGAGGCGACAGATATGTTCAGCGCTCTATCCTCGCTGCCTACTCCGACCGGATGTATGTTTGTAGTAAAACTAAGTATCCGTATTACATGCATTCACATTTTGGCTGTAATATACTTGTACATATATTATAAAATATTACATGAATAAATTGTATAATTTTACTAGAATTTGTAACGTGTTGTGTTTTTTAACATTTAAAATTTAAATATTTTATCACGATAAAGCGCAATCTTGCTGGCGTATTCCCAAATCTTAAGATGAAATCGAGTCAATTAAGTCCTACGATTTTATATTTTTTCTGCGAGAAATTTGAAGCCCTCTGCTTCATTTTACTTGCCCCTGGAAACCTACGAAATGGATCTGACCTTAAACCAGTCGCTGCAGAACGATAAGAAGTGCAACCTATGCAGCCAGACAGTGACGTTTATTCCTGCGGTTAATGTTCATAAAGGTCGGGTATATTTGAAGTTCAGTTTACCCATTGACGGTCGTCAGACGTAAAACCAGAAATAATCATAGCAGAGTAAGCAGAAGAAATAGGAACAATCGGAAGATTTACAAAGGGTTTTCCGTAGTTCGCCTTTCTTTGGTAAGTTTCAGCGATTTTTACCAAATGTATTTTTTCAAATATACAAACGTAGAGTCCAATCTAATGTTTTTTTCTAACACTCAACATATTGTATTTTTGTTATATTTTTAACAGTGGGTTTGATTAAATGTAGTCATTAAAAGTTGGTTTGATTTTTGAGTAGCACTAAACGGTGCTATGTAAAATGTATTTTTATAAATATTCTTATTGGTGATATTACTGATCAAAATATTTTCTACCAATTGACTATTAAAATTTACAGTTAAAAAAAATCTGAAAGATTGAAAATTTGCGGTGTATATTTGCGAAGAAAAGAAATTGTAAAACGAAGGGATTTTAAATTTTAAATCATTATATTGACGCAAAGGAAAATTTACAAAATAACCAAAGAACGTCAAATCCTTTTCAAATTGGGAAGTATTATACTCGGATATAAAATGAAACAAAAACAAAATAATCGATTAATTTTAATTATTTTTCAATCGAGAATAATTTGTCATTATAATTAGCGATTCTCAAGTTCCATTGAAAATTTTATAAGATTACGTTGGCATAATAATTTTCATAGATGGACTTATTGAAAGAACAGGAGAACTGTTTAAATTAAAATGTAAAAGAGGTCCGCGGCGGGCGAAATTTATTTGGGTCGACTTTAAACGACTTGTTCCCCAGTTAAAGTTTCCCAAAGTAATTTACCGAGGAAAAAAATAAAACAGATGTTTCATATAAACTCTTGTCGCTGGTGTGAGGACTTAAGGGAGAAAAAAGACGAAAAAAAAAACACAGGCAATGTCGCGCCGATTCAAATGCGAGAGAAAAAGTTCTTCGAGTTATCACGGTTGAAATGGATACATTTACGCATTACAGACCCAACCAATGAAATAATTTTGAAACAAAAATTTAAACATTAATCGAAATTCCAAGAAATATTTCAAAATCCAATTGCTTTTAAAAAACGAAAACCAATATCTTCAGTAGCCATTGGAGTTTTTCCAGGAAAACCTTAATTCAACGCAAATAAAAGCTTGTCATTGGAACGATTTCATTGAAAAATATTGATTAAGTAAATTTTTTCCATCGACGCTATTTTGGTTTACCACGAATGTATCAAAAAACCTAAAAAAATATTTTATATTCGTACGCCTTATTGTTCAAAGTACAAACTCGTGGAGTTATTGCCATGTGGCAATCTCTTCCAATCAACCAGAACGAGATTAAAGATACCTGAAGCGAAAACTAGACAGGAAGCATTTTTTAAATATTTGGTTACCAACGGGTGTCGAGTCCGCAATCTCCGAGTTGGAAGTAGCGTCTGGCCAACTAAGCTACGAAGAATTTAAATAATGTCTTTTATTTCAATGACTTTTTGTCTTATCGAAAATTAACGTATTTTTTATGGTTTTGTTGCTCATCTGTGCCGTCCTCGTAAAATTTAAGGCGTGCATTGCATTGCATTTTGAAACAAGGTTTAACTTTTACTATGATTAAATGTTAGTTACAATATTGGGACTGAATCATATCCTCAAGAAGATCAGTCAACAATACTAATTCCAAGTGACGTACTGATACACCGTATCCTAGAAAGATCAATATTCTAACCAGGAAGTTGCGTCTTCGATTCCCATCGGTACCCATTTTTTTTTTAAATTAACAAGTCTTATATCCGTTCAAGGTTTATTTAACACCTTTCTGATGGTTAAAAGAGATCGCCCCATGGCAATAAACCTGCTAGTGTTTTTGTGTACTACAAACATTTAATACAATACTATCTACTTTTTTGTGGGTTGGATCTTTTGGGCATATATACCTTGAAAATAAAAAAAGTACAGGGTGTGAGGAAAAAAGGCACAATTGCCCTTTGGTTGCGGTTTAAATTCAAAGAAAATTGCATGTCACGGAAAGAAATTTCGCTAGTAAAATTTTATGATATTTAAGCGCCACCATGCGCCCGGGCAAGAAGGGAGAAAAATCTAAACACGGCGAGGCGGGAAATCTGAAAGGGCGTGAACGAGGAAAATAATAAAAAAATCTATGAAGAATAGCAAAAATTACGTGTTGGATTATTTTAACTGAACAACTAATTTTATTACATCTCCATCTTCAAATGTATTTGTGATGAATCACTCTTGAGAAAATGTCATTGTCCTTGGCGGCACGAAACAGCTCCTCAACTATCTGGATATCTGTCTGTTCACAAATGTGGCGTAATCAAGACAGGTGCATTCTACAGACTTCGATTTGTGCTGCGATACGACTGATCAATGTTAATTGTAGGTAATGGTATAGTCACTACAGGCAATCTTTAGGCATCTTATGGTGTCTTATCCTAGACAAAATTGTTGATTCGATTCGCAGTATTATTATCACTCAACAGCATGGATTTATTTCAGGTAGATCCACACTGACTAATCTACTCGAATATGAAAACTATATTTTCAATTCGTTGTCAAATGGAAAACAAGTGGACTCAATTTACACAGATTTCAGTAAAGCGTTTGACAAAGTATCAAATAATATTCTATTAAATAAGCTAAAAGCTGTAGGAATAGTCAGCCCGCTCTTCAACTCGATCGAAAGCTACATTAAAAATCGAATACTTACTGTCAAAATCGATGGTTGTCTTTCATATCCCTTTACAGCTACAAGTGGTGTACCCCAAGGATCGCATCTAGGACCAATATTATTTATCTTATCCGTTAATGATATAGTTATCACACTTAGTGATGTAGAGATTTTACTTTTTGCTGATGATTTAAAAATGTTCAAAGTCATAAATAATACTGCTGATTGTCTTAAATAACAAGAACATTTAAATAAATTACAACAATTGTGTACCACCAATAAACTGCACTTAAACCTGAGTAAATGTGAGTCCATTAGTTTTTATAGAAATAAAAATCCAATTAATCACGAGTATTCGCTTAATCAATATATATTAAAACGTGTAGCATCTATAAGGGACTTAGGAATTATATGTGATGAAAAACTTTCATTTATAGAACATGTGAACAAAATCACTCGGGAGAGTTAAAAAATCTTGGGATTTGTACTGGATAGACTTAATTTAAGTATTTTTTCTAATAAGTTTCCCATTCACAAACAATTATTTTAACGTCTACCTACTCCTCTCTCCCTCTCCAGTACCTTTTATAATTAGAAAAAATATATTTTAGACACAATTTAGTTTATCCTTCACCTGACGAGAAAGACCGTTAAGTGTAAACCGGTAGTGAACTAAAATAAAACAGTGGTGAATACAAAATAAAAAAACAGTGTTTAATTTATTTAATTAAAATTTTTAAAATGAATACATCTCAAGTGTACAAAAGTAAAATAATGAATTAGCTGAAAAAAACGAAATTCAGTGTTTGTAGGGCAGTAGCGAAGTCTTAATTTTATTTTTTATCTTTTGGGTGGTCAGCAAGACTAAAAAAGTTGAATAAAATTGTTTTAAAGAATATCCTCATAGGAACATCTTTTTATTATCATATTTAAGTCGTTTATTTTTAACCAGAGGCTTATTTTTTCCGTCCATAACTCTGGCACTTAAAGAGCGTTGGGCGTTCTGCAAATCAAGTTATCTTTGGTGCAAGACACCGAGCTTCTCAGGAACTGCAGCAAGTACCACATGGACTTCTTCTTACTGTAGATACAGAAAGTTAAATAACCACGTAACATTCTACATTTTGACATGTTTTATTTAGTTCTCTCAATTCTTGTTGGGAGCCTATTTTCCATGGGTGATAGAATGTGAAGTTAAGGATATTTTAATCAAAAGTTCTTCAGTTCGAAATCCTTGCCGAGTCTTTTGTTTTTTATTTTGAAAAAGAAGAATTATCTCACTTTCTTTTTTTTTCTTTATTATCTGAAGGTCAGGTGCCATCGCCTGGATAATATGTTACAATGTCATATGTTCCTCTTATGCGCTTTTTCAAAATTGTACCTTTTACGGCTGCATTTTAAACCTTGAACTTCAACTAAAACTTAATCTAAAACCAAGCATTCTGATCGGAGCCTTCCATCTAGTTTTTCCAAGTTACAATAATTCGCAAAAGTGTTATTTTAAACCGTTTTAGAATATATAATTTGTATGGTTTTGTTTATATTGTCTACAAAATAAAACTGTCATGAATGCTAACTAGCTTCAAATTAAACATAGTTCACTTCATAAACAAATAAATAAACCCATATTCTTTTGCTGCCTCTAAAAACGAAACGATCTACAACCTTTTTATCTCTGCCACAACTCATGTCTCGTCTACATATCGTCATTCATGTTCATATGTTTTTCACATACTTGCCTTTCGCTAAGTTGAATTTATTCCAATGCCCTCTTTTAGTGACCTGACCTCTCGGTCTAGCCTAAAAGAGACGTAGTACGATGGTATGTATGTGTATGTAATTTAAAAAAAACTACAACAGTTGTAATATACTATATTACACTTTTGTTGTATAGAAAGCAACCTGACGGGATTGTTGTCAAATAACGATCTTTTAAAACAAACCAGAGAGATGTTTAAGAGGCCAGAAGTAAAGACTGATAAATTTTATAAAAAAAATATTAAACCAACAACAGTCAAACCAGGTAGACAGTTGTTTTTTATCAACTATACGACGAATATCTATGAGTATTTATAAATAATTTTCAAGGAAACTTTACTTAAAAAACATTTTTATGAAAATATACGGTGCTTTGAAGAATTAAATCAGTATTTTGAAACGATGTTTCCCAATATGATCAGACCATATTTAAAGATGCACGCCTATGTTAGTTTGCACATAAAACAAATCATGCATATCACCCCGACCAAGGTAAATGTCACGCAAATGGGGACTGCTCGTGCGGGAACATACGACCCCAGTTAATGGGAAGATACACTAGCAGGAGGGTGAAAACTGAAACCGTATGACAGACCGCGATGATGCGACGTTATTCTGACGCGGTATGACTCTGATGCAGTATGACTGTTGTGATATGACTCTCAATCACAATGTGAGTTTATCGCGGTACATGTAACTCTACCGCGAAATGACTTTGCCGTTTGCTGGTAACTTTAAACAACAGATTCACTAAGCAAACAAATATTATCATAGTTAAACCATTTTGAATGGAGGTAAATCCTGGCGGTGTTTTGTGAATGTTTTTTATTATTTTCTCTAGATATACTTTTGACGACCTCCGTGGTCTAGTTCCACTCGAGATATTCAAGTTCAATTTTCCGATGGCACCTTAATAAAAGGTCTCATACTGAGAAACCCGTTAGTTTAATAACAATATTCACAAGCGCTAGACTTGACACTCGTGGGAGTGTTGTTCCCTTTTCGCAAACGAACGCGAGTTCCTTGTCTACTTCAGTGGTAGAACATAATAATATATCCCAGCCAAACTCTCCAATATGTCCGAACCACCAATTTGAATATATATTATTTATGAGTATCACACAAACAAAATACATTATTTTTTTAAAACCATTTCCTTAACTACAAATTAATTCATCGGGATATTTTTAGTTATCGAATAATTGGTTCTTATACAAAAAAAGAGTTGCAGGAGATCACTTGTCAATGTGTCGAGTACTTAATTCGTGCAACGCCCTGTACTTTCAGGATGGTGGCAGAACTTGGGATGGAAATAGAGTAATGCATTTGACACGATAAGAAAAAGAAGAAATTATAAAATAAAAAAAAACTTCAAAAAAATATATAAAAAATAAACAAACACTAATTTAAAAAGGTCATCGAAGGTCAGGACAAAGAAAGGAAGATTGGAAAAAAGTATAAGGGAATGCCAGAAAAATAACTTGTCACTGGCTTTTTGCAGCACGTCAACGATGGTTTGAGTCTTCGTTATATGTAGAGTTTTCGTTCCAACAAACATAGTGTTGGATTCAATATTAACTCCTTCTTTGCTTTTCATATGTTTAAAAATAAGGTCTTAGGTTTCTCCATAAAAGTTATAAGGTGGTATATAAATAACTATGCAAAAAGTTATATTTAATGCTGTGAAATGTGAGCACTAAGAAAAAAAATGGTATTGCAATGCGTGACTGAATATGGTTTGAAGTGACTAAAGATAAATGTGTTGTCGTGACTGATAAAAGAAGTACGATAAAAAAAAATATAAGAAATGGTGTGGACATGACAGTAAATAATTCGCTTCTTCTTGACGCGTGAAGAGCATATATGAAAAAGAAGAGTACTGAGGAGTTTCTGTAGGGTGGCATGGTAGGTGAGGCTGTGAAGTGGATCCGGAAGAGTCGGGTCTTTGCTCGAACCTAATGGAGTCTTATTGGTCTCGTCACTGGCATCCACCTATGGGTTAGGTTGCCACACTAATCCCTAGTCGGTATTTATTTTGCCCAACAGCTGATTGGAACTCGCTTTAGTAGAGAGAGACTAAGTTGAAATCGCATACAACATGAAAAACGAGACAAGACACGCATAGCCTTAACCTTGTTTAACTTAACAACAGTGGAAAAGGTACTTCTTGAAATCATAGTACAACTCATATAAGAATGGAAAAAGTAAATCCTCAAACTCACAAGGACCTTTTTCTAGACAAGGTAAGAGTTAATGTTGAAGAAAGGCTGACGAAATAAATTAACAACGTGAGTGAAAAACTCAATTGAGAAAAGCCATAGCAAATATTGTTAGATTATCTAATAAAGTAAGATAAATGAAAAACAACGCAGTTTGAAAATAAGTAGAATAAATAGTAAAAAATTGATTACCGCGATCGAAAAGTCTTTGCATTTTATTATTTCTGCTCACCCCAATAAGGAATTAACGTGGCTGAAAATATGTATTGATGTTGGTTGAAGACAAATTCTACGATTTATTTTTGGATTAATACTCTTGTGGAATTTATATTTAAAAATAAAACTCAAGGATTTAGAATTTAATTATTGAATAACAAAAATAATTTCTATTCTGAAATTCTAAGAAAGAAAAGAGCTTTATTTATCCATAAATACAAACTTTCGCAAATAATAGGACCTGATGATAGTGTGATTAAACAGGTGTTGATGGTCGACTCTGGAACGAGTTTTTATTGGAGATAAGACTTACTCCCGTTGGCTTGCTTTAAACAGCGACTTAAATAACGACAGTGAGATAATTACTCGTCAATAACGAGATATAATATATTATAATATCTCAACAAGTCTTATTTTCTTATACTTTCACGACACTTATCCTTTCAAAGTTTTGGGTGGCATTTGCAATTTTGCTTGACTGTATTATGGTACATATTTCACAATTATTTTTGATGTTTTAAATATATTTGTATTTTTGGAAATAACGTTGTTACTTTTAATTAAGTAATTAGGATGGATCTACGTAACTCTTGTCTGGTGAATAGAATTAATTATCATATGGGAATAAACTCGCCATTTCCATACATGACAAGAAAGGTAATAAATAAAAACGAAACCGTTTCGGACAAAAGTATTCAATGCTACTCGTAAATACCAAAATCTGTTCTGGAATCGGAAAAAATATTTAAATATGCATACAGACCATCAGGCAATTTCCTTGTCGGAGTAGGCAGAGAGGACAGAGCGCTAGATATTCATATATCAACCCACATCATTCGCCTCTTCTATTCTACATCCATATACTGTCTCAACTCCTACGACATCTCTGATTTTTTTTACGTTCCCTTATTTCTTCACTTGATCCAACTACATTTTCCTTGATCTTCCTCTACCACACCTTTCACTCACATTTCCACTGTATATTTTTTTTGTTTGTCTAATAATTCGTTTTACATGTCCAGACTATCTCAAAGAAATATTCTTCATTTTAGTCAACACATCAGCATTAAGCTCACATTCATCCCTAATCACTTCATTCCGTATTGTATCATACACTGTCACCCTGTGAATTTTCTCAGTGCGCATATTTCTACAACACTTATTTGGTTCCTTGTAGGCTTTTTTATACGTCCATGTTTCACTCCCACACATCATAATTGGTACTTAAACACAGTGTTGGTCTTACAATTTAAATTTTCTCATTAAAAACGAAATTAAGTCTCGTAATATTGAAGCATTATGAACAAAGAAATACTTAACACAGGAAAACTTTTTACCTAACGCCAGCGGTCACACAAAACGACTTTATATTAAATTGCTCTGCCAGAAAATGTTCTTCTATTCGGAGTTGGGAACAAAGTACTCCAGCATCGCTACTGGAATTCCTGGAAAAATGTCACTAACAGTGCAAATTACCTTATCTTGTCTGGAATAATTATAATGGCCAAAACTAATTGACTCGGGCACATCTGCTCCTCTCCGGGACGCAGATCGGGAGCATTACGCATGCGCGGGATTTTGGGAATTTCAACATGGAGACATTGTAAAGTTTGTACTTTCATTTGTGTTTATTTAGTCACAACAGTAGTTACATGTAACATAAAGTTCATTGTATAATATTATAATAATAATCGAAAGAAAAAAGTTAACACTGCCTTATTGAGGAAAATCGAGGTAACAGGGCCGGTTATGTAGATTGAGTTTTCATGCATAATTCTAATATCCCTGTGTTCCTTATCGAAAATGTTGTGTGAATGGAATCAATTGAATGGTTGAAGTAAAATAGACACTAAGTACAAAAAAAAAAGTTTCGTTCTATATGACATATAAAACGAAACTGCATACTCTTTTTTTTGTACTTAGTGCCTATTTTACTTCAACCATTCAATTGAGGGTTATTTTCTTTTCGCTTAAATTGTTTAAATTTAAATTATACAAACTTATTATAATTATATTATTTTGAAACGTATTCCAGATGTGATTTATTTAGTATAAATATAAAACTGTGAAAGGAAAAGTGAATAAGATATTCGGCAGAACAATGAAAGATTTAAGCAAGTTGAGAAATTACGCTATTTGGGTAATATTTTCTAAACTGAAGGAAAAGTTACGAGATATGTCAATCGGCGTGTAGCGATAACAAACAAAGTCAATGGAGCCCTTTAACATATATTTTCGAACCTGACAGTATCAAAATCTGCTAAGATGATAGTCCACAGTAGTATTTTAGTATCAACTTTGATGTATGGGAGTGCAACGTAGACGTGAAAAAATATTGAAAGGATCCGAATGAATACTGTCGAAATGTGTGCACTAAGATAAATACATAGATTGACAATACACGACAGAATATGAAAGAAAGTGATGAGAGATAAATGTAAATTTATGGCAAATGTGTTGAATTAGATTAAGAAGTGTACTGTGAGATGATTTGGGCTTATAGAACGGATGAATGAAGAAATACTAAAAAAAAAACAAATATATAGTGCAAATTTGAGAGAAAGGCGTGGTAGAGGCAAAGGAAAGCGTGGTTAAATCAAGTGAATGATATGTTGAAAGAAGAAAACGTAACAATTCAAAGAAATCATAGTCGTTGAATAAGAAGGTATATGGATGTGGTTTGAGATAGGATTATCTGGCATTCTGTCCTCTCTACGTACCCCGAAAAGGAAATGGCGTGATGATATAAATATTTGTATGCTGTTATATTAAAGTTAACAAGGATCAATTAAAGATCATAAAATATTTGTTTTTTTTTTTCGTTTTTGAAATCATACCGATCAAATAAAAGTTAGAAATAATGTATAAAACATATTTACCTGTTTTGACTTTCAAATGACTTTGGTTTGAAGCTTTCAGAAATTTAGACTAGTACAATCAAAATAATTTTAATATAAGCATTTTTGAATGATTAAAAACATTATTATAGTTAAATTTCCTTGAAAAAATATCACCTTAAGCATTTAACGCGCAAAAATGTAAATCAGTAATGTTTTTGCTTTACCCCGTCTAACATTGTGAAACCTCTCAGCATTATAATAATATTCTCATTTAATTTACATATCATAATTATAATAATATCAACAAAACAAACAACAGAATCAAGGAATCCGCTTCAAGATACGATAAAATATAAAACAATAACAGGGAGTTGCAGGAAATACGCGGTGTTTATACTTTAATTAATTTGTTAAGGTATCAGGACAACATGACAGTTGAGGAGGTGTATATAAACAAGTTAGCAATTATACGTACCCGGCATTAATACATCAACCCTGGCGGACACCTGCCGACAAGTGAACACCGCACTTTGTATGCGGGCGGCTTAGTAATCAACTAATCCAGTCGAAAACTGTTCCAGCACACCAGATAGTATTGGTATTGTGGTGTGAATGGCAAGAGAGAGTTCGGATGTTGTAGATGGAACATCGCCTCGAATAACTTAATGTCACTAGAAACGAAAGTCATGTCAGGTAACGCCAAAACGATATGGTTAATTTGGCATTTTGATTCAACAGTGTAATTTCGTTGATCATTGTTAATATTTTTAACATTTTTTTAAATTAATACTATTTGGAACTTGTACAAAAACTGTTATTATATGAACATTTAAAACTAAAGAAGTGTTAAAAAAGCCTAGTTCAGATTTTTTAATAATGTGCAAAGAAATTCAATAAAGGAATAGTTTACTCTCAAAAGTAATAGCAAAAAGTATTTTGAATTTATAATCTCTCCATACGTTGGTAATTATTTTTTTTATTTAAGTACTGTGGAATTTTGTTTATTGTTTCAATCTAGCATTTGTATTATTTTAATCTTTATTTCGCTATTCTCATGACAAAACTGTCTCAAGAAATTGAAAATATGTGCGTTTGCTTTGTACTTATGTTAGATATACTTATATTACGATAATAAGAAAAGTACAGTTTTAAAGGCGGCGATTAGAGAGCAGACTGTCATCAATGGCGTTCTTACTTTTGATTTAAACCCACTTATTTTAAAAGATTACAATATATTACAAAAAAAAACAAGATTATTCAGTATAGGAAGGTAGTGGCTGCGGACATTATATAAGTAACTTTCCCGTATCTGCATATGTTAAGAAAAACATATTTGGCAAGAAAAAAGCAGAAAGCTTGCCAAATAAAGACGAACTGAAAATAAACATATGTAGATCTTTTGATATGATAGTAACGCATTCGTCTTTAGGTGGAGTGTAGAATGTGCGTGTAGCTTCTTCTTCTCCTTGGTTCCATCCCAACTCACTGTCTGCGAAGACTGTTGGAGTCAGCTCTCTTCGTCCTCAGGTTGTATGCTCTTCTGTCACGGACTACGTCCCTTAGGCCGTGCATCTGCATCAGGTTATCTTTTTGCACTACCCATGAATTCTTTGGTCTTCCTCTGGTTGTTATTCGAGGAAGATCCATGGAGGTTGCCTGGTTCAAAATGTGATCGGGTGCTCTGCGTCCAACGTGCCCATACCATCTCAATCGCCTCTCCTCCATCTTACTGTTGATGTCTGTAACACCTAGGCTTCCACGTGTGTGTGTAGCGTTCACATATAATCACAAAATTGTTGAAAAACACAAATATTTCACTTAGAGAAAACACAAAAAATAAAAGGAAGATAAGTATAGTATGTAATCCGTAAGATCACGATATTCGCAAACAAAACTTAAGATTAATCCATTATTAAAGTTTCCCCTAGACAGAGCAGTTGATGGATAGACTAACCAATATGCGTTTATGATCACAACACTTTTGTTAATACGAGTATATGCATTGATAAATGTTTTATCTGCAATTTAAACATTTTAGTACATACATATTTTAGTAAATACGCGTGCTAACACGTATATGTAATTATGAAAACAAAATTTATTTTCTTGAAAAGTTGAATTTATATGGTCATTTTGGAAAATATATATTATTACAGTCAAACCACAATGTAAATTAAAATTTAAAATAAAATTATGCGTCAAAAATAGACCTTTGCAAATTATTGGCGTGAGCTTAATATTTTAAAAAATTATTTGAGTTTGAAAATTATTTGACAAAAAAATATCACCCAATTTCAACATCGAATTCACTTCACGCCAATAAAATAAATCTTCGTTGCGAATTTAGACAAATATAATATATCTCCTTGCCGGTATCAGGATAGCATAACCATCCAGGCGAGCACATCAAATGGTACAAATAAATCAGGACGTTCGGACACCTGCTACGCGTACCTCATTCCGTATACCTCCTGTTACCTCCTGCAACCCGGGTCGAGGCAAAAGGGTGGCGCACCAGCAGTCAACGGTTCTCGCAAGCGAAACTAATTGGGTTCGCATCCACTCAGCGGCTGTGGTCAGGTGACAGACAGCCTTCCGCAAGCTGACGTCCTGACCGCCTTCCTATCCGGCGTTGTGCTAAATAGAAACTCAACAGAGGAAACCGGATGATTTATCGATGAACCACTTTGTACTCAAATGATTCTGGAAGATTTATGAAAACATATTATAAGGAATACAGTTAATTAATTAATTTATCGTATTTATTTATCTTTGACGGTATAAATTGAAGTTCTTTGCGTTATTTAATACCTTTATAATTTCAAACTTTCTTACTTTTTAACAGAACAGATATTATTTTACAGTTTCAATTAATTTATCAATGCCATGATTTTCTTAAAAAGTAGCAAATAAGCACTAAATCAATAAATAAAACTTGAACCAAGAAAATAACATTTATTACAATAAGAAATTTAGTCAATGGGAGCACTAGTAGATATAAATCAAAACCAAGGAATGTAAAGATCTGCCAAAATGATGAAATGAAAAGTAGACGTGGAAAATGACTAAAAAGAGTTGAGGAATGCGGTGGAAATGTGTACATTGAAAATAATATGTAGTGTGTCGATGATATGTCAGAGTAAAATGTGTAATTATAAAAGGTGAATGTCGTAGTCATGGTAGAGGACGACCGAGAAAAGTATGAAGTGAATGAAATTTAAAAAAAATGTAAAGTAGTAAGAAATAGTAAAGAACCTGTAGGAGAATAATGCATAGGTGTAGAGGCCAAGTAAGTATTTATTTATTTAACACTTTATTGCAAATACAATCCGTTGGACTTATTGCCAGGTGGCAGTCTATTCCAATCAACCTGAAAAATAAATGGTGAAGAGGAAAATAAAATCAGGATTGAAACACGTTACATTACTGACTAGAAATTAAGAGTTTTTACAGTCGTTTCTTAAAGCATGCCAAGGACGGAGCGAATCTAACATTAGTTTGTAACTGGTTCCAGAGTCTCACTGCATGGACAGTAAAGGGGAACGCAAAAAGGAAGAGCGGTGAACTAGTATATCGTAATAGAAAAGTTTGGCGCTTTGTACTCTATGCATTTTCTACGGCTTGGCTTATTTAAGAAGCAAAAAATATGATAAAAAATTTGATAAAATATTTAATTGGTGATATAATTTATGTGGCACTATTTTAACAAAGGCCCAGCATTTAAGATCTTTGAGCTCGAAATAATGAAGCAAACAAAACTTAATTACACTGCCGAGGCCAATAAAGATAGATACATGAATGTATCTACATATCATATTATTATTATCTTTATTGGATGAAAATTTATTCGTGTTTCGAAGTGAACATTGCAAGGCGTAGTTCTTCGCAAAGGAGAATAATAATTTAATATAATATATCTTTGCAAAATTCAAAAACTTCAAATTTCTCGCACTCGCGTTAGTTACAATTAAATAAACAACCCTTTGTGTCCACATTAATCTTGGAAAATGAACCGAACCTTGTTTTGTAGAAGGATGCAAAACACGAATTATGAACACTGGAATATAAAGAGGGGAAACATGATTCTGGTTGAATAAGTGAATCAGAAATTACATTTATGTTCGAGGGTATTATTTTAAAATGTTTTTTAGTGTTCTTTTTTGATATTGCCCTGTAGATAGAAGCTGCAATGTTTTCGAAACTTTGGGCATCATTCAAGTCAACTAAACAAGACAAGAACTCCGAAAGAACATAAAAATGTTTCATAACAACTCTGAAACATAACAACGAACATAAGAACTCTGAAAAACATATTAATGTTTTTTCGGAGTTATTGCCTTGTTGAGTTGGCTTAAATTATGCTTAACATGCATTAAAAATAGAGAATAGAATGTTAGAATTTCTTATATCGCCAGTAATCTTTCTTCTCTTCTACATCCATACACCTTTTCACACGAATCCAACGATTTATCTGTCTTTCTACATTTTTTATTTTCAAAATATCATTCCCTTGATTCAACCACACTTAACTGGTTTTTTTTCTATAATGCCTTCCATTTAGATTTGCTTAATATAGTGTTTTGTTAGTTTTGTTTTCATTCCTTCGTTATACATGCCTTAACTATTTCAAAGTGCTCTTCTTCATTTTAATCGACACATCAGCCTTAATTCACATTCATCCCTAATCACTTCATTCCGTATTTTTGTTATACATTATCACCCTATATATTATTCTCAGTGAATTTATTCGCCTTCTTTCAGTTTTTTCCATGTCAACGTTTCACTCCCATACTTCATAAAGTTGATACTAAAATACCGTTATGGACTACCATCTTAGTAGTTTTAGTTGACTAAAATTCCCACTGAGGTAATTTTGTTGGATTTAAAAAAAAAACAAAATGGATTAAATCCACAAGCTTTTAAGTACATCCTGACATTTTCATACTTTGAGGTATTTAATATAATAACTAGATTTTTCATTTTATTATTATAGTTGAAAAGGATTTTTTTTGTTTCAGAAAAGAAATAGGAAAAAAATATATATCATCTATAATATGCTTCGATCCCTTGCCCTAAGGGTTATTTTCTTTAAGTTCACTTCATCTTTTCACTTTTTCATCTCCGCGGCAGCCGGCAGCGCAGCATCTTTTAAAGATATCGAATTTCAATATGGATGAAGTCGTTTGTGGGAGGATGCACGAGGCACAGAGCACTCAGGGTTTGACTGTAGCTATATTGCAGAAGTCACCAATTAATAAATCGTAAATAAATATATTTTTAAATAATTTTTTCACCAAGGTGCATACAAGTTAAATTGAATTAGTAAGTTTTATACTTTTGTAATATAATTTACCACACATTTTTCTAGGCCGTTCATCTAACGTACCTAAGGTTACGTTCCAAACCTCTTCATTCCTCTCGGACACCATTGGTTGAATAATACTCGTACGTCCATCGATTATCTGTTGTTCTAGCTATTTAATAATTCCACTCCATTTTCGTTGTAAACTATAATACTTTGCAGGTTTATTGCCATGTGGCAATATCTCTCCACCTACCTGAAGGATTAAAGCAAAATTAATTGGTTAAATTTAAGAATTCGTCGACTTGTGTTAGTATCATCGTTATCATATAACATATTTTACTGTCCCGCTGACACTATAAATATATCTTACAGAAAACGTTCAATGTATGCAATATAATAACTCTGTAACCTTTCAATTAGCTATTGATACAACATATGTTACTCCTGTCGTATTGGTTGGCAAATATTGTCTCGGGGCTATTAACTTACAAACAGTGCTTTTGCACTTTTCAGTGCCAACATAAATACATATAAGATCTCAGCAAGGTTTTAAGTAGAAAACTTACTAGAATCATTTTATACTTTTAAAACTGGAGTAAGAACGTGAATCTAACACATACATCCCTGGATATGAACACAGGTGTCGAACTACTCAGACCATGAAGGTGGTTTGAACTTAAACTTAAGTTAAAAAATAATCAATTCAATTATTTTATGGTCTTATTGTCACAATCGACGTGTTCTGCTATAAGTTCGGTCAGGTGAACATCGGTTGAAAGGAATTTGACCATGCTTATTCTCTCATGACTGAATCACTACCCCGTTGTCAACCGTGTTGATGTCATCGGATTCACCTTGAAATTCTGAAGATTTTAAATAAAATGTGGTGTTTTCATGTAGGTTCGTGGACTTAAATATATTACGCTGCTGATGTGGTTTGCTATGTGTTCGAAATACTGAGTTTATTAATTCTCACCTGATTGTGGTTTACGTTTCTTATTATATCTTGTTGGTAGTTTTTGATTGATTGCTTTTACCCGCAGATTTTTTCTGGTCCGTTGACTGCGCGGGAGAGTTTTGGGCAAACGAATTTTTCCATGGAGGATAAATATAAAATATTTATTTGTTAGATATCTTTTATATTTAGTGTTGGGGAATTCATATCAATAATGTGAATAACTTAATATTTTTCCATGGAGGATAAATATAAAATATTTATTTGTTAGTTATCTTTTATATTTAGAGTTTGGGAATTCATATAAATAATGCGAATAACTTATTTTTTTGTTGATATATCACCTTTATCATTTTTATCAGCTTTGCAACCCCAAATGGGTCTTAACTGCTTGCAACATTCTCTGCTAATTACAACTCTCAGCAGCATCCGTCTTCCAACTGGTTATATCCAGTCTGCAATAGTCTTTTCCGGACTTCTAGCAATCTCAGTTTTGGTTGCTCCACTCTCCTACGCTCCATCGGAAGTGTCCTGTATGCGGTACAGGGCGCCAAGTCAGCGTAGTCTAGTTAAATTTTATAACTTTTGCTGCGCTAGATTCACCATACACAGTCAAGAGTTATTTTTATACATTTGTCACAATTTGAACAATATTTTCTGCGAAGAGTATCTTTCATTTTAAGTTTTTGAGAACTTTTTGATCCGCTTTAAATTCTACATCTTTTCAAATATAACGCTAATAATGCAACCTTATCCTATCAATGCTCATAATTTCGTGATCAATTTAAATGTACAATAATTATATTTTTGGCTATTCTTAAAACAAAAGCTTGAATGTATTCAAACATTTTGTAAACGTTAACACGTTTCCACATTTCCTTACAAGAATACTATTAAAAACATTCCTCAAGTATTTTAATTCAACTTAAATAAATATTGGTATACGATTTAAGAAAATATTTTTAATAAGTCATTTAAATTATATATAGTCAAGTTGGTAAGACGATTTCCGTGGCTGGTGGTGAATCATTTGTCTTCCAACCCGAGGTTTGTGGGTTCAACTCCATTTGAAGCCCAGATATTTTAATAAAGATTTCTGTCAGGTTTTCACTTAAATCCTCATATTAACATACTCGTATATAGCCGATTTTAGGTGTACTTTATTTTTAAATATTAATTTTTGAATTTCCACTCAATGGACATCACCAGATCTTGCGGACTTTTTTAGCGCTGTAAGAAAGGGGTTAACATATTTCTGGTTGGTTGGAAGATATTATCACGTGGCAAAACGCCCAACCAGTTTAACTGTAAAAACAACAAAAAGTGCAATACAAATATTTTAATAAATATTTTAAAATAAAGATTTTTTATAACCAATGCTAAAATATATAAATACGGGGTTTTCGTTCAAAATGGAGGCATCATTTGCGAAATCACTTATTGACATTATTTGAGAAAGATTACTTTCGAAATAAATATTTCTATTACCATTTTAATTGAGAAGTGAAAACCGTTGATAGATTCCATACTCACAAAAACGTTGATAGATTCCATGCTAACAAAAACGTTGATATATTCCATGCTAACAAACCATTGATAGATTCCATACTAACAAAAACGTTGATAGATTCCATACTAACAAAAACGTTGATAGATTCCATACTAACAAAAACGTTGATAGATTCCATACTAACAAAAACGTTTATACATTCCATGCTAACAAAAACGTTGATAGATTCCATACTAACAAAAACGTTGATAAATTCAATATTAATAAAAACGTTGATAGATTCTATACCAACAAAAACGTTGATAGATTCCATAGAAATAAAAACTTTGATAGATTCCATACTAACAAAAACGTTGATAGATTCCATACTAACAAAAAGTGTGATATTGATTAAAAAGATGATAACTCCGCCTTCGAAACAAAATTCATCTATAGAAGCATACCTCAAAGTTGTTAGTGTTAGTATGAACCGACTGGAAGCATTCGAAATGTGGATGCACCGGAGAATGTTATGGATACCCTGGACGGATATGGTCAGCAACACAAGGGTTCTTCAAAGAGCCAAAGTTGATAGATGCAGACTAGTTGCTGACTTATATTAAAATCCGAAAGGTGTCCTATTTGGGTCATGTACTTAGAGGAGCAAAGTACAAATTACTGCACCATCATCATCCAAGGCAAAATAGAGGGTCAAAGAGGTGTTCGCAGGAGGCAAATCTCCTGGATCTTAAATATACGTAATTGTACTGGTATAAGGAGCGTCGGGGATCTTTTTAGGGCTGCCGGGGACAAAGATGTCTACTCTCAGATGATATTCAACGTTGGGGGGACCTGACACGACACTGGGAAGAAGTATACCAGCAACGCGTAAATGATATTTTTTTTCTATTTGCTATTCGTTGCAATATTTAAAAACTATATATTCTAATTTCAATTCGAGAATCAATGGTTGTGGGTCTATGATAAAAATCGAGGTTAGTTTTTCGATATACTTCCTTCCACGAGAGAATAATTCTCAATAGGAAAAGGTATAAGGAGTATTTTTTTAATGAAAATATAGGTCAACGGAATTTGTAATAAAATTCAGGTACATTAAGATTTTTTTAATGAATGTGATATATTAATTTTTTTTTTTGGCTTGTCATTAATTCAAAGTTTATCGTGTTAAATTATTTTTCTCAAATAAGTTAAAAAACATTAAGTAAGAAAGGATTTTTCACTACATTTATACCATTTGAATCGATACGAAAAACTAAAATTAAGAATTGATCTTTCATTTTGTGCCAATCTAACGTACTCTATAGCGTAGCTGGTAATTCTTCCAACCAGGGGATTTCGAGTTCGATTCCCCTTCATACCTGATTTTTTTTAAATAAATTTCTTATCTGATCTGACTAACGGCCTTTCTACCATCATTTTGGTTGGTTGCAAAATATTATTACATGGTTACAAGCCCTCTATATAACGAATGCAGTTAAAATGTGTATACTGAGAATAATTTATGTGATGACAGAATATGGAATGAAGAATCATTTGGATGAAGAATGACTGTGAGATGGTTTGGCCTTGTCGAATTAATAAATGAAGAAACAAAACAAATACATATAGTATTGCAATTATGAGGGGAAGGCGCAGAAGAAGACCGAGGAAAATGTGATTGGATCAAGTGAATGACATTTTGAAGGAAAAAAAGAAGAATTCAGAGAATTCGTAGGAGTAGTATGAGGAGGTGTATGGATGTGAAAAAGGGAAGGTATGTGTATACAGATAGAAAAGCTTTGCACTCTGACCTCTTTGCCTACCCCAACAGGAAAACGACTTGATAGTTTGTGTATGTTTGTGTAAAATCAGGTGTATAACCATTTTATGTAGTGTAACTAAAACCTTGTTGACGAACTCTAATGCAGACGGGTACCGCCAGGAATTGAATCCGAGCTTACTTTTACTTCATATAACTATGCAATTTAAGTGGCCATATTTCAGTTAAAGGTTGTATCGTGAGAATGTTGTCAGAGTTTGATTTATGATTCACAATATTTTTAATTTTTTTTCCATGATTCAGAATATTTAAAATGTCAACTAATGTGTCAAACACCCTAGTGATATAATCAGGCGAAGATTTTTTTAAATTACTTTTTTAAAGTATCAAATTTTCTAAAGTAGGCTTTGATTGGACTCGCTTACGTTAAGACTTATTTAAATTGAAATTGTTGACTTTCGTAGTGAGAAAATATTACAAAGAAACCAAAAAGAACGATTTTGTTATGAGATGAATGTTTGAAAAATATTATGACCTTTTTTTTATAATTTTGATAAATTTAAACTTATTTTGGGCAGGGTAGGCTACTTAAATGTAAGTTTTAAATAACATAATAAGTACATCGAAAATTAAAATACAATTCCATTTTTCAATTAAAATCTGTTTCATATTCATTAGAATAAATTTGAAATAAAAATAGTAAAAAAAATATGGCTTGCTTGACAATTCATGGTTGGTTAATTAATTATTACGCGATGAGAACAAAAAACTTCACACGCCAATTAATAGTACTCAAGTCCATGAAAAATTAATAAATGTAACGAACAGTTTATCGTTAAAATAACCTCTAAATTTTGACAATTCTTTCAATGAAAGTAACAACAATCATATAAGTTTGAAACGCTAATAGGCAAGTTTATGTACTCGTATTAAAAAAATGTGATTTTTTATATCTGCATGCAATAAATTTTATGTGTATGCATTGTTTTTTTTTTCATATATGTGTTGTATTTAAGAAAAAAAAAGACTTATGAATTGAGGCAAACGTAGATTTTAGTGATACTATAAATGGACTTCGCTACGCTCGTTCGTAATAATTATTATAAATTCTTTTTTAAGCAAAATTTATCTTAATGAATAATCACCTGTGACCTTTTTCAACGTTCAAACTCAACTCTCCAAGTAGCAAGGTTCATAAAGGTCAGAGGAAATATTACTTAAAAAGTATTTACAATAATTCTTATATTTGAAAAGGTCAAAATCTGACAATTTGTTCTATACGTTTCAATATTATTAAATTTAACGGTCATTTAATCGAAAGTTCTCTTTTATTCGTGTTTCTGTTTGAAATGAGATTATTATATAATTTTTTATTTATTCGTCCCTGTACAAAGATCTTTGGTCATTTGAGGAATATTAAAAAAGTTTATTAGCTCCAATGAATGATATTAAACAAATATTAATATTTTTATTTGATAAACTGGGTATAATTCTAAATTTCTGCTTCCACGTAAGTGAACTGTTACTGAGCTTTTAAATTATATTCAGATTTTTCCGCGAATTTTATCAACTTTTCATTGCTCGCGGGCTGGAAATATTTAATTAAGGTGAATAATTACTGAAAAAACCTTCAATGTCACAATTGACGATTCATGACAATCTTTGAAGAATAAATAAACAAATCGAACTTTGTGACATTCTTATTTTTCTTCTTCTGCGTGCGACACATAATATTTCATCTCCAGCCAGATCACGGCGTTTGGTATTAGTTTATGCATGTATCTAAGAAAAATCATACATTGTTGACATTTGTCAACTATTTGTTCCACGAGCTTTATCTCCTCACACTAACAGAAACACGACTGTGCTAAAACCCCATTTATGCATATTAACTGAAATGCAGCCCGCTCCGTATCTGATCCCATTCAGAGTGTATCACTCCTGAGGTAGGGAAATACCAAATAACTCCACCGTCGGTTCCCCCTCAAGATGCATACTTCTTTGAAAGTCACACTTTGTCCGAACGTGAATGACATTCCTAATATTTGACGATCTTCCCATACATGTTTATTTATTGGTCAAATAAATTACTTTTAAGCGCCCTTTACCTATCACATTCACTATCTAACCAGTAAATATACCAATGTATACATAGCGCAACATGGAAAGTAAAAGAAAATTCAATTCAATTATCGATACAAGACTTCTAGAAAAAAAATCTCAAGTGCAACGAAATAGAAGTGCAAATACTTAAAAAAATACTTGAGATAGAATGGAATAATAACTAATCTTCCATTTTAAGCTTTAACAAATATTCTCCTTAATTGCGTAATATTTGTTTTAAAAATATCCATGAAATTAGATATGACACTCCATTACTAGTTTGGTCAATATTTTTGGATCTCACGGTTGATAAATTATAAGTTGCAACTGTCGAGTATATTATCATCTGCAACATTTCGCAGCCCTTTTTAGACTGACAAGTAATACTATATATTTTTCACCATTTAAAATACAAATCAACGTTCAAAATTAAGTTTTATAATTATTTAATGTATTTTTTTAAAAATAAACCTAAATTCTTTAAAAAAAGCGATTTGTTGCCTGTCGATACAATTTCGGATACGGAATCTGAAATTGATCTGATATTGATATATTTAGGTTTCACGTTCAATTTCATCTGTACACTTCGTATATGTTCTATCCCAGCATCTTCTCCGTATCCAAGCTAGATTTATCTACTGCCGCTGGAAGATGTAACCTTATCATCTTATACTCGTATATCCAGCTCTTTATCGTTAATACTTTATGGTTAATATATTTGTATGTATGGCTTAAAACGTCTTCGATTTCCAATTCCTAATGTGCGCTCAGAGGTTTCTTGGTTAACATAGATATATTATAAACCAAAATACGATCGATGCTGTTAAGATATTAGTGAATGGGTAATCAAATAATAATAAAAAAAAGGAAAATCTTATATTAAGGTAAGTAGGGTGAAATTAAATAATAATTTAGTCATAAAGAAGTATGGATTATGACGAGGTAAGATTATCGAGGTAGAAACATCAGATGATTCGTTTTTTCTGCCAAAGCTTTGATTTTTTTACAAAATATACTTTTATTTGATTCGATTTGTTCGAATAAAATGAATGCTACTGAAAGTACTTTGAATTAAAAATCATTACTTGAACTTTGAAGACTGTATACCATGATTAACAATAAACTCTAATAATGACTTCTTAGTCTAGTTGTTAAGATGCCTATCTTCTAATCCAATCCAGAGAGTTACTTCCAGTTGTTGCACATTATTTAAAAAGGGTTCCAGTTCGTTTTTCACATAATGCTTGTTTAAACTCCTTTGTGATTGGTTGGAATAGATTATCATATAGCAATAAGCTCGCCAGGCTGTACTGAATAACACGAAAGTTTAATATGAGAACTGTAACGTTTTCGAAATGTCGGAACTGTGAATCACAAAAACACGATATGATATCTAAAACACCTTAAAATATAGTCTACAATAAGATTTTAGTTCTTTCAATTCATCAACTTCGTCTTATATAATTATATATAATGAAAAAATTATCTAATTTTTATACAATTAATAAAATAAACGTTTTTACATACGTACCATCCTTCCACGTCCTTTTTGGAGGAGACAGATATGGTGTATCCTCACGCCTTTCTATCCATACTCACGGCTCTTGCCTCATCTACATCTCCTGTTTTTCATACTTATAATCTTCCCCTTACTTAAAATTTCTACTTCTATCTTAATCCACTTTTCTTCGGTCTACCTTTTTCTCGCTCTCTATTCATATCAGACATCTATATTTGTTTCGTTACATTTTTGCAGTCCTTTCTATAATATTTCTAAACCTATTCCGTATTCCTTTCTTAATTTTACATACAACACTCATCTTTAAGTTATTCTTTATCCAGCCGTTTCTTTCTCTATTTAACATTGCAATACCAGATTTTTTTAAATATGTAATTTAGGTTTGTAAATCCATTAGTGTACATTACACACCATAAGTATATATTAAAAACCCTTCATTCAAATTGTAGCAGAATGTTGAGTAACTTATAAATCATAACTGTATTTAAATATCAAAATTAAAACTGTATTTTGAAATTAATAACGTATCCATACGTTTAAGTTTATTGCCATGGATTTGCTCCCGTAGTTTTCAGACTGTGAAGTAATGAATTTTTAAACGTGATCAGGCGAAAAGTGCATTCTGGGCGTGCTTGGCAGCCTTAAGTGGTATTGGAAATGCTTCTTGAATAATTGATGTCGGGTGTCAATTGAAGCTGAATAAGTATCGGGAAACACATTTGCTGTAATATCCTCCTCGTTTCAATGTGATATCCACTTTTGTTTCCTTCTGCTCTCCTGATACCTGGATATCACTTTGAAAGTTATAAATATTGTCTGAAATCACATGCATATAGGATAATGGTACTTTTGTTCTGTTTATTGGAATTGAAAATGTTCAGATATTTTTTTTCTTGTTCTATAATCGTGATTTAATATGAAAAACACTCCTTTTTCTGCAGTTTAAGCTCGTTTGGAATTCAAATGTAATTTTTTTGGCTCAAAGTGTCGTACTTTTTAGAACGTTGTAGCTCTCATCTTTAAGGTTTTTTGATAATCAACTTTGCGATCGACCAAAATTGTCTTCGAACCCACATATAGGAGCCTTTGGACGTAAAACCACTGAAGTTGACATGGATCTCGTTGTTCGTTATTGTATGTAATAGTAATACTATCACACGGGAATAAGGAACAACAGTAGAACACATATACTGCGTATGAGTATTGTTATTAGATTCATTTTTTTACCTGACTGAGTTTTTTGTATCACATTCCATCAGAAATCGAACCTGAAACTCTTAGGTGGAAGTCAAGAATCTTACCAAGTATGTCATGGAGGTCGCCAACTTATAAGAATAATCCGCGCGGTTCGTTGTACTCAAGGGGCCAAAAACTATCGTCCGATCTCATAACCCGATATATTTTATTTTAAGAGAGTATTAAAATCGCAAGTTCTATCTAGCCTTATCTGGCACGGATGCATAGTCAACGATTATAACAAGGCGATGCAACCCGTGTAGTTGTGTAATAAACAGCAATATAGATACGTGCGCTTCTATGAAGCTCTGTTACAATCTTTATTATCAGAAACTCCAGCTTGGGGCACTAACTTTTTATATCTCCACCCTTTGAGAGGCTATATCGCGATTCTCACCCCTTTTACATCCCTAAAGAGACTTTGAGGCAGTTATCAGGAGGTGCACGTACAATGACGATGGGTGGAATGGCAATTTAAAAGATTTTAAACATTTTGTTGCTAAGAAGATCGTTTCCTTAAAAGTTACTGAAGTATTTTACTTTTTTCAGAGACTTTGCGGTTTATCGAAAACGATTTTCCCCGATGATGGTTTCAATCATGATTTCACACGTAATGTTCAAATACAGGATATTGAATGTCAGTCTGTGGCCAGATCTAAATAGAGGTATTTTATTGACTTCCTGTATTCTTGATTAAAGATATAGGGTTCTGATGACAATTGGTTTGTGAAAAATATTGTGTATCTCTTTTGTAATACGCAATACAACCTGAGTTAATTTTCATGTTATATTATCTTCCAGCTAACCAGACTCGGGCTCTTTTTAAAAATCTGAGTACTAACAAAAATCGAACCCACAACTCCTAGGCTGGAAGACAGACATCTTATTGACTAGATCATGGAAGTCATCATTGGTTGGACAATGTGTGATATATATTTTTTAGAAATTTTAGTACCATTACTTCTGCTTTAAATTTATCTCCATAGAATATTTCATGCACATTTACACACCCATACAATATACTAAGGGGAAGGTAGAGAAAGCTAAACGCCTTAATTTTCTAACAACACTTATTATATCTTTTCATATAAATCCTAAGGTTTCTCATCTTTTTTTTTAAACTTTCATTCATTTGGTCCAATCATACTTTCTTTGGACGTCATCTCCTACAACTTATACCATGTATACTAGTATATACGCACACGCTATTGGACGTCATCTCCTACAACTTATACCATGTATACTCGTATATACGCACACGCTATTGGACGTCATCTCCTACAACTTATACCATGTATACTCGTATATACGCACACGCTATTTTTATCTTTGTCGTACTATTTTGTATTTTATTTCCACGATCTTTTCTATGCCATAAAGTTACTTAGGTAATTAATGTCAAACTGAACTAAGGGGTGTCATTTTCAGTCATCAACTTTATTTTGACAACTTTGTTCATCGGTTTTATTGTATCTTCTTTTATAATTAAAGATAAGAACTTGATAATTTTTATTTGTCGAGAGTTTAACAGTGCAACACACAAAACCATAACTTAAAGGGAGAACGAAAAAATCTATTCAAGTAGTGCAGAGAAGGCGAGAAGCTGGAAGTGTAGAAAAACGTAGCACGACTGACAAAAAAAATCTGAACATAGGAAGAGTTAACATTGAACTTTGTTTAATCAACAGAAGCAAAAAGTGCATACCAAATAGAAATAAAGTGTTCTTATTAGATGTGTTGCTCATGGTTGTGTTGTGGATCCCTAATGATCTGGAACTGAGTAGATGATTCGCTTCAACTCCTCCCGATTCTGATCAATAATGAATGAAGCATTTAATAAGGAACAAAGCATCTCTTTGGTTTAGTCTAATCACCTCGCTGGATGATGTATTTTTACTCAACGTCCCTCAGCAATTCCAATTCTACCGGTTTCTCTTCTTTATATATTTACATAAGCGACATATCCAAAATGCACCAGTATTCTGTTTTTGCATATCGTAATAGTTATTTTTTGACATGAACGTTATAGATAATTGACACATTGATGCGTTTTGCAGTTTACTAGATAGAAAGTATTATATTTTTCTTTGTTTCTTAGCGTTCATATCCAAGTGTTTTTGTATGATTGTCAAAATAAATGGAGTTCTGAATCGAGAATAAAAAGAAAATATTATAAAGCATTGCAATCGAAAATACTGTCTAGTCCCTGGTTTACTAATAAACCCCTCGGCAATATTCACTCGACATCTGTGATACGTCGGATGAGTATTAAATATTCTTCAACAAAGGAATATTTGACAAATATCAAAGTTTTAAATTCTAGCAAGTGTGAATGTAATTAAATGAGGATTGCTGTCTGGCAATAAGCCCGCCAGGTTTTATTTGCAATAAAAGTGTTAAATAAATATGACCTCAGCGAAAAAATTTTCGATTGTATATTATTTGAACGCCTACCAAATAATGCATATTGGATTTTTAATGAAGATCTATGTACTTTCTAAGAATAATAACATTATGGCTATGAATTATAAGAACGTTCGTTACAAATATATCTTACTCCTTTTACAGAAATTTTAGAAAGATAACAGTTTCTAATTAATTAAATATTTGAATTTATTATTTTTTGTGATTATTTAAGTAGTATTATTTCAAATTTCTAGAGCAATAGTCTATTGTGTTTCTGGTACTAGAACATATTTTCAATAAATTTATTCTCAATTATGCAAACGAGTAAACAATTCTTTGTTTCGTAAATCTTTCGCAACTTATTCTCTCAATGCAGCTAAATCATCTAAAGATTTATTTCTTAATTATAATTAAAACATCCATGCCTAATAAACATTTATCAAACTGTGTTTATATAAAATGTTTGTATAAAAACGAAAAATTATTTTGAAATAATTTCATTTAAATTTTAACGAACATTTCATCACAGACGCTGATTCCATTAAGAATAAGTTTTCCATTTTAAAGTATTTCCATTGAATTGACTCGTATTTTTACCACTTGTAGCAATTTGCCTCCGTATATTAAGGCGTAATATTTTTCAAAGGAAAAAAAAGGCTTCCAGCGTGGAACACAAACAAATTTTGGTTGAGAACACAATAAATCTCGGAGCGAACAGAAAGCAATATTTTTTAATAAGCTCTGTTTACTAAACAGTAAAGCGCGCTATAGTACTGTGTACTACCTATTTCAAACTTTTTCTCACTCTGCGATTCAACTTAACCTATTTTAAGCTTTTAATGTGTTTTTTTTTTATTTTTCTGAAAATAATTATTTTAAATGAAAATATAAATTTATCAATTCTCGGAGAGTTAAAAAAAAGAATAGATGAAAATAAGAAATAATGTTGATTGAAAGAAGTCGTTTATTGAATAAAGAAAGAATCATTGAAATGATTCAGACACGTATAAAGAATGAACGATTATTAATTTACAAAAAAAAAATCGATAAAAACAATAAATCTACGAGAAGTTTCGAAATACCTAAAAAAACGTACACATACTAGGTTCGTCAAAAAGTTTTAAAAGCGGAAATGAAAAAAGATTTTTTTTGGGGGGAAATCACTTTTATTGCTCAGTATAGTCTCCCATAAGATCAATAAACTTGGTCCAACGATCTTCCAACTTTGTTGTCCCATCACGGAAGTGACTTTCTGGAAGGCCTGCAAAATACTCCTCTACGACGGCTTTAACCTCTTCGTTTGATGAAAAATGCTTTCCACGAAGGAATTTTTTGAGGTGTGAGAACAACCAGAAGTCAGAGGGAGCTAAATATGGCGAATAAAGTGGATGCTGCAACAATTCGTACCCCAATTCACTGATTTTTGCGATGGTTTTTTGAGCTGTGTGAGCAGGTGCATTGTCTTGATGAAAAATGATTTTTTTCTTCTGCAAACCGGGTCTTTTTTTCACAATTTTTTTCATCCAACTGGTCCAAAAGGTCACAATAATAATCAGAGTTGATTGTCTTACCAGTTTGGAGATAATCTATCAATAAAATTCCTTTTGCATCCCAAAAAACTGACGCTAACACCTTCTTGGCCGATTTCTGGACACGAACTCGCTTCGGAGCCAAAGTGCCTGGTTCACACCACTCCTTAGCCTCTTGTTTTGATTCAGGATCATGGTGGTAGACCCAAGTCTCATCCATAGTGATGAATCGACGCAGAAAATCCTTTTATCCTTTCGAAATTGCTCCAAATGTTGCTCAGAAAGTCGCATTCCAACGTGTTTTTGTTGCATTGTTAGCAAATGCGGCACCCATTGTGCACACAGTTTTTTGAAACCCAAAACTTCAGCCAAAATTTACCATGTTGTTCCATGTGAGATGTCTTTGGTGTCAGCTATCACATTCACAGTCGATCGATGATCTTCCAAAACCAAATCCTGTATTTTCGCTATGATTTCTGGTGTTGATGCACTTTTTGGACGTCCTGAGCGTGGATCGTCTTCAACGCTTGTACGGCCACGCTTAAACTCCAAAACTCATCGGTGAACGGTTGGAAATAAAGGAGAAGACTCTTTTAATACTTTTGAAATTTTTGCATGGATCTCAGTAGCCGATAAACCTTCCAAAACAAAGAATTTAATCACTGCACGATATTCGGAATTTTCCATTGTTAAAAAATACACTGACATGTCAACTTCAAATGGCTTGTAAACAAAGAATGAATTGACAGATCGAAATGTAATTTTGAGTACGTTCTTATAAAATATGAAATAAAATGGCGTAGAAATTTTGGTTTTTTTACTGCTCCATAGATGTCGCTTTCAAAACTTTTTGACTATCCTATTATATCGTCAGGCCGTTTCCCTTTCAGGGTAGGCTGAGAGGACAGAGCCCTAGACTTTCTTATCTCGACACACATTATGAAGTCATTGTACGCCAAAATCGATCAAATTTTGAAAGGTTTGAAAAAAATATTAATATTTTTTTAATTTAAAATTAATAAATGTAAGATCACTTTTGCAAGGAGAATCTAGGACTTTTAGAATATGATGAAATGCAAGTAGCCTGAACGAGTGGATATGTAGGTACGTGGTAAATAATTAGTATTGAAAGAGTTAGTTGTTATAATTGTTATCTAGTATCAGTAAATATTTAGGTATAAACTACTTATAAGAAATAAAAAATTAACTCTTAAAAATATAAATTACATGTGGGAAATTAAAATTTAGTAAGCTTAAAGTTGTAACATAAACTAGATTAGTCCGTTAGTTCTTAAGTAATAAATTTGGGTAGGAGTTTAGCCTTTGGATTAAGTATATATGATAGATTTATGAAATATATAATTAAATAATAATGTAGGGTTGAGTTACTCAATTATAAAACATTTCATTGTCTTTGGTCTGATTGTTTAAATTTGGCTTGCGTTGAATGGAACAATTAATTTATAATCACATAGAAGTATTGTTTTTATTTCATCTACCCCTTTTTACTATTTATGATTTTTTTAGTTATATTGTTTTTTTTATGGTGAGTAGAAAATGACAATGTGTTTTATTTGCATTAAGATCTCCTAACACGCACGTTTATAACTTTTCGAAAGGATTAATTGCTAAATTCTTCTGAAAATTTTCGGTTACACTTGGATGCAAAGCTCGACCGATAGCATAACTTGAAAACCTCTATTATGTGACACCAATTAACACAAAAGCTCTTTAACATAGTTTCTTAGATACTATCCCAGTATCTAAAAGTCAGTTCAGGGAAAACTAGGATGAAAAATGTTATCCACATGGTTTAAAAAATATAATAAAAAAACTTGTTGCTGCGAAATTTTACTGAACCAATATTTAAGTATTATTTAAATTAAACACTGACTTAAAGTTCTATATATGTTAATTATTTCTTGAACTTAAGTAAGATGACTAAGAGTACGTTGATATGGTTTGGGCATATACTCGTAGAACGAATGAATAAAGAAAGACTAACAAAACAGATTAACAGCTCAGATGTGTGAGTGGAGGGCGTATGAGAGGAAGACCAAGGAAAATGTTGTTGGATCTAGTGAAGTATATTCTGAAAGAAGGAAAAGTAGAAAGTCAGAGTCATCGTAGAAGATGTATGAGAAGATATTTGAATTTGAAAGAAACTAAGAATGTATGTCGAGTAACGAAAGTATGGCATACTGTCCTCTCTACCCCGGTAAAGAAATGGCGTGATGGTATGTATGTATGTATATTTATTTCCACTGATTGGCGGATCATTCCTACCAAAAATACAAAATACATGGAATTATTTCTTTATAAAGGTTCAGTTGAAAAAAAAAACATTTATAATCATACAATTTTATAGGATAATGATAAATATTTTTTTGTTGTTTCAGGTAAGAAATGTGGAATTTATTCAGCAGTCTTCAGGAAGTCAGAAAATTTCATTACATTTTTTTTTCAGTTTCGATATGTTTCAGAGAAGATTGAAGGATCAAATTTTTCCCATCATACTGCAGTTCTTAAAGCTTTAGTAAAGACTTGTGAAACTATAATTTAAAATGTATGTGACGAGCAAGTTTGTAAAACTTTATTTTTGTTTGGTCTACGGTGCAGGATTTGCATTAGATTTTTTTTATATTTTGTCGATTTGAATTTGATGTACACTGTGCTCAGCTTTTAAGTATTTCAAAAAAATTATGTTAATGTAATTTTTTTAATTCCTGTACTTAGACTTGTGGAATCCCACAAGTGGCTGTAGCCCCGACTTTATGAACATGAAATATGATGATTATATTACGTCCGCAGTGAGATACAGGGCAAATCCTAGTTTACTGGGAACACGACAAATGAAAGGCAACAAACCCAGATCCTTTAAAATTGTGTGTCTAAATTAAATAACCTTTTTTTTCGCAAATTGTGTATAATTTCTTGCCTTGGGTGATGTAAATAAAATAAAAAATAAGTATGTTTATGTACTTATTCTGTGGGTATAAGTCAGCTAACTGAGAACTGGCACTGAGTTTAGTGAGACTGGTTTTATCAATCAGAAAATAGTTTTCAAAATAAATAAAACTTTAATTTTCTGTCACTTTACAAGTCAATACTATGCAATATGGCTAACCACTAGAAATTGCCGATCAAGGTAACTAGGTATGTTTGTTTCATCTGCTATGAATTCACATTCAAAGTCTCCGCCGGTCTTATAATTAACTTGTTAATTTCAAATACCATATCATAAAATACGATGTTAAACTGTTGAAAAATGTTAATAACATGATACACAGGTTTCAAATCCCCTAGTTCCGTATGCTTTAGTCAGTAAAGTTTCGTCCCCATCGGAGTAATTTAGTCAAATATCGCATAAGCACAAAATGGTCTGTTAAAAGCAATTCGATTTAGATATCTTCGATTCTCTCTCTCTATTTTATTTCAATTCTCCAGGAGTTTAAACCCATAATGGTCTCGTTGAATTTAAGGAGTGCAAATATGGAGAAAGATCAAAGGCCCAATGACCAAAAGTACTTAGATGGGCAATTTTGATAAAGAGAAGTGGAAGTGATTCTAAAAAAATGCATTACTTTTACTTTAAAACAAAGTACTTAAAATTATTGGTATTTAAGCTTTGAAATAAGTAAAAAATTACATTTAAATATTTTTTATGCTAATCCAAATTAATTTGATGTGTTGACGTACGACAAAATGAGTTAAAAAGATAATTTACTTTTGTATCGCCTCTTTTGAGTGTCCAAAATAATTTCAAAGTTAAAAAATAACATACATTTTTAATATATAAGAAATGAAAAAAGGACTGTAATGTCAAATTGGCGACACGACATTACAATTTATTTGTTTAAATTTGAATTATTTTGTGTACCTGGTTAAACATGGTGCTTCTGACAGGTATATTGCCATACATATATTTCTTCTAGCCAGCCAGCTCATCTTAGATACATTAAACGTTTAATCCATGACAGACTATAAAAAAAACAATAAATTCTTTTAAATTTAAGTTAAAAACAAACTGACAGTTAAATATTATCTTATTACTAATCATACTAATTAATGGTCGAACTAGAGGAATACAATGCGTTGAATGATAGGAAAGAGAGCAAAGGAAAATTGGTATGAAAGGATATTCTGAGTGATGTACTCGTAATATTTTCTCAAGCTCTCTCTTAAATGGAAATAAGGATGGTGCACATCTAATAAAGCTTGAAAGATCGTTCTGTAGTCGCGCCGAGTGAATCGTGAAAGAAATTGTGTGAAGTGTGATGTGATGTGTTGGTATACAACGAAGTCTCTAATCGTCTGATCGTAGAGAACGTCCGTTTTCTGAAAGAAACTGGATTTTTTCGCAAAGATATGTTATTTAGGAGAATGGTGATTATTACACACTCAAAATAATATCGACATAATGTGAAAATGCCTTCGCTGACTTTTTACAATAAAGTTGAAAGTATTCTCTTGAAAATATATTATTTTTCTGGGAAACTTTTTCAAATTACAGAGATTTCGCATGATGTAATAATGATTTTTCGAGAAAACTGGGGTAATCTTGTCAAAATAATAATTTCACCAGTAAAGCGTGTAATGAAATATCATCAGTTCGGACGGGCCAAGGGAAGATATTAGCATCGAATGCTTCGGATATCAAATTCCATTTATATTGCGTAACTGCCCCCTCTTGGGATAGTGCCACCTCTTTGTGAAATCCTTAAAAGCCGCCCTTAGCCATAAATCAGTATCATCATTACAGATTTTACTCGATTGCTCATGATAAAATAATACCTCGTATCTCGAAGATCCTCCATTTTACAAGATATGAAAAACCTTCGTATATTACCGGTTGTAAGCGCAAAAATATGTATTATGAGCAAAAAAAGATGTACATATCTATGATATATTATTTAATTATCTGTGTTTTAAGATTTTTGTATGGTGTATTATCTAGTTAGAAAACTGAATGTTCAATTGAGACATTTTAATTTTGGCGGTGAGATAAGAGGTATTGTTTTATCATAAGCGCTATACTCATGTTGCTCTAGTTAGTAAATAAATAACTACTTTTTCTTGAATAATGATCGTGAACAAGTAACTACGTTAAAATCAGAAGTGAAAATTATATTTAATTTGGTTTGGTTTTGATTCTAAAACAGTATTTTAAACAGTTGGATTTTTTTTTGTAAACAAGGACAGTCTATGATATGTGTTGCTTGGAAAGTCGTTTAAGCCTACTGTCCAATACTTATAAATAAAATTTAAAAAAATTGTAAATTTCTCCAAGTTTGCAACAATTTTAAACTTTTCTTTAGCTTTTGATTAAAACAAAATATATGTTTAACTATTCTTTATTATGTTTACTTAATTCTTCTCCACATAAAGTAAACGGTCATTAATCTCGCAAGGTTCATTGTGGGTTCTAAGACAGTTAATTGACATGCCCTAATGAAATTCATATATAAACAATGCAATAGTTTTTGAGCTGCAGCCATTCGCAAGATTAAATAATTCTCAGCAGAGAAACTAATTTGACACAATTTCCTTGAAACACAAAAATTTTAGAAATATTTATATTAAATCCAACCTATCGGAATGTTATGAGAATACCATTTTAATAACCCCTGCGCCGTGACCCATACATATTAAATTTATTTATTTAACACTTCATTGTAATTACAATCTGGCAGGTATGTTGCCAGTCGGCAATCTTTCCAATCAACCATACAAAAGTAAAAAAAGCAAATTACATGGTCGCAAAAAATATTCAAAATATTTATACATGTTTATGAAATTTATGAACATAAACATATTAAAGTAAAAGTGAGATATTATCAATGAACAGAAAATAAAGGGATGGAGAAGAGGAAAGAAAAATTAGGAATGAAACACGTTACATTACTGATTAGAAATTGAGAGTTTTTTCAGTCACTTCTTAAATCGTGCCAAGGACGGAGGGTGTTTAGCATTGGTTTGTTACTAGTTCCAGAGTTTCACTGCATGGACACCAAAGAACCACGTAAAAAAGAGCGGTGAACTGGGAAGGCCAATAATCTATGTCTGCCTGAGCGAAGCGCTTGTCCATGATCGGAAAGACGAAGAATTAAACAATATAATAAAATACAATTTATATATCACAGTTTAGAGAGAAATCTCAAATAGTAAAGTCTTATTTTATTTTTAACACCCAATTTGAGACTTGAGGAATGCAACTATTCTGTTTTAGAATATTTGTGTCAATTGGATCATAACATTTAAAAAACCAACTCACCTGTTTTATGCATCTTAAATTATCATTTTTAAATAACAAGCATTCACAGTGAAATACAAAAATAATTTAACAAAATACAAAAACTTAGATTTTGATTATTCCAACTTTGCATCTTAGATTTATCACCACTGAGCATAGATTTATTTTCAGATTCTTGACCTGACGTGCAACAATGATACTCCAAACATCGTAGCTTACCAATGTTATTTTTGATAATATTTTTACCTGAGGGTGTAACAAATAAAAATTACAAACAAGATGAAACATTTTTTTTAAATTATGCAAATTACAAGATTTATATTCATCTCGAACATTTCAACGGCAATGTGGCGTGAATTCGCTACTTACATTGTACGCCTATTTCCACAGCACACATTTCACATATACAAGTATATATGATAGACTCTGGTTACTGCCCCTGTCTTGGGTGGAGGGTTGTTTCTTGGAGGTCGGTTTGGCCAACCCTTCTCCGATAAGATCTGTATTGTAAGATTTCTCTGTCTCGCAACATCTAACGATATTGGTCCTTTATTAAAGTTGGGACTACCTGAATATTATTTAGGTATAATTTTGTCAGTTGATATCTGACGATCGGTTGATCAAGGTATCGGTAAACTAGTTAAAAAATATATATGAAGTAATTTATATTAACAAGGTCAAGTCATAAGGAATGGGAACATTATGAAAAAATGTGGATTGAAAAAACATATAGTGCTTCAGATAAAGAAAATATTATTGAGATGCTTCGAGTGAATGTTGAAAGATTTACAAAAAAAAATGTATGTGTATTATATATATATATACATATTATACATACAAACCATCAAGCTGTATTCGTATTGGGGTAAGCAAAAAGGACATACCGCCAGACTTTCCCATCTCAACGCATATATTTCGGCTCTTCCACATCCATACACCACTTAGACGTCCTCCGTACCCTAGTTGGTAAGACGCCTGTCTTCCAGCCCGGAGTTTGCGGGTTCGAATTCCGCTGTGACCCATATTTTTTTAAAAAGGATTCCAGTCTGGTTTTCACCTAAGGCCTCTTTAACATATTTTTGGTAGGTTGGAATAGAATACCACATGGCAAAAAGCCCGCCAGGTGGTTCTGTATACATAGAAAATGTATTACAGTACAGTACAGCACCTACGATTTATCTTACTTCGTACTTTTCCTTGTTTCAAAACATCATTATTATTTGCATAATTCTTTAGGCTGCAGGTTACTCTTCTGGTTACATTTGTAAAGTAAATTTTTTTTTTTATAAAAAAATATCAATTAAACGCAAAAATTTATTCAAAGCATTTAAACACATGACTTTCATTACTGTGAAGTGGTATTCTTTAAGTTCTTTTGAATTTTATATCATTCAATCAACCATCAATAAACAAATTTTTAAACTTATTTGTCAACGTTTCTATTGCAACACCACTTTTGACAATTGTCTTACAAAACCATACGAAAAAAATAGTATTGAGCTCACCAGAAGAACTGTGTTGAAACATGTACACAGAAGAATAAAGAAAAATATCTATACATTTTAATTAATAGAGGAACTAAGTATCATGAAGCTATAGTGATATTAAATTTTCTGTTACTTTTCACTTGAACGTGTTACTGAAATTTCATCAAGGAAATGTGAAATTATTGTCAAGCTTCTCAAAATACTAATTTGATTTTTGACCTTTGTTCTCAAATAACGGTCTGTTGAATCCATTTAATCAGTTCATAGTAACGAACTGAAATGGTCAATAAAACGGATTTTCTTTAGCTATTCGAGTATTAAATATCAACAATATTACTTACATAATAGGAGAAATTTTTCGAGTGTTTTTCTACTGAAAAACACTCACTAGAAATAATAAAGCCCCAGACCTTTCGCATCTTCCAAAATAGTTAACTTTTTCACACAATTCTTATTTCTCTGATTTTCTTTCAAAATATCATTCACTTCATCCAACCTTGGTCTTTCATTATCATGCCTTTTATTCACATTTATACTGTACATTTGTTTTTTTTGTCTAACCATTTCAAGGTGATCTTTTTATATTATTTAATACATCAGTGTTAAGTTCTCATTCAACTCTTTTTACTTCATTCCATATTTCGTCATGCATTGTCACTTAATGAATTCTTCTCAGTATACACATTTAAATACTGATGTTATGGAGTACTTATTTAGTGTCGTTTATTTATTTTTTGTTTTTAATTTACATGTACAAATGTATGGACTGAAGAACATCTGATACCCTAGTGGCCGGGCTTGCCTTCTATTGGTGGGGTTGTATCTCGACTGGGGGGTGTTATGAGATGAGACACAAAAAACACAAAAAAATATTAGAAAAAATGAGTGAACTTGGGATCCCATGTAACTTGCTAAGGCTGCTGCTGTCAGATTATCTAACAGATAGAAAACAATTTGTTTCACATAGAATCTACAACTCCGATTACTTCACTGCCTACTCAGGGGTTCCGCAGGGGTCTAATCTTGGACCTACCTAATTTCTTATTTTTATTAATGATATAGGTAGAGTTATAAAAAAATCCACATTTCTTCTATTTGCTGATGACTTCAAAATCTTTAAAAAAATTCGTTTTTATACCGACTGCTTAGACCTACAGTCAGATCTCAACAACGTTTGTGAGTGGAGCCACAATAATAAATTATATTTCAATGCATCAAAGTGCAAAATGATGTATTATCGCTCACACGTCTAGAAATTCCATAGATATACACTAGAATCTACACCTATACCCCGCACAGATAATATTAAAGATCTGGGTGTCTTGTTCCACAGCAATCTCGCGTTTGGTCCTCACATAGAAGTTATGTGCAGCTCAGCTTATAAAACTCGAGGATTTGTGATGAGAATCTCTTAGTCGTTTGAAAACCAATTGGTGCTCAAAACGTTGTTTAATTAATTGATTCGTAGTAAACTAGAAAGCAATGCTTGCATTTGGAGCCCAGTGGGGGCGCAGAACTTGCTCATGGTGGAGAAAGTACAAACAAAATATCTACGATATCTCTATATGAGAGAACTCGGTGTCTATCCATGGCTTTATCCTACTCAGTTCCTGCTGGGCATGCTCGGGTATAACTCCTTGAGCGTAAGAAGAGATGTGCGTCTCCTGGTATACGTTGTCAAACTCGTTCGAGGAGTTGTGAGCTGTCCAGCATTACTACAAAGATTAGCGTTAAATGTTACTAACAATTACACTAAACTGCGCCGGCAAGAACTGTTCTCAATAACATACGCAAGAACGGGTCTTCCAGCCGCTATACCTGTTGGAAGGGCCTTAACTCTTCTGAACGGGACTGCTTCGGATATTGACATATTTCATATTACATTACCAAAAGCAAAAGTAAATTTTCTTCTTAGATTGAGTGCGTTAGAAGGCACTCATCAACATACCTAAATTACTGTGAATATATGTGTGTAATATGTCTGTGTGTATTTACTCGTTTGTATGCATATGCATTATTTTTTATTTTATATAATTTTTTAACTTATTTTTTTCCCCTCTATGTAATTTTTCTTCTTTTTTGATGTTTTGTATTTTCAAAGTAATTGGGCTAAGCCTGTTTTGAAAAAATAAATAAATAAAAATGAGCCCAGATATTTTGATAGCCTCTCTCTTAAATGTATTTTCTTTGCCATTATTTTGAAATATTATGCAATTTATAGATTTATGTAAAATGTACATACTACCCGTATTTTGCTATCAATAAATATCTGTTTACTTATTTAAATACAATTTATTCGCTTTGTTTACACACTTTATTCAAAATAAGTCCTTTATTATTATTAAATGTCAACCCATGAATATCCAGTTTAAGATTTCTTCCTTCCATTGTTTCATTCGTAAAATTATACGAATTCTCATTAGGGTGTTTTGTTCAGATATCCAAAGAGATGGATACCCTTGAGGTGTCCCGTAGCCCACACGTCCTGGCATCTGTATGTAGTCAGCCGTGGGGTTGGCGGAGCACGATATCTGGAGACCGGGAAACTTAGAGGCTGGGGGAGGCACACGTGTGAGGTTATTGTGTTTCGAGAGTATGCCAACTGTGCGACCTCGCCACACCTCGAGTATATTGTTGTTAGTATGGTGTAACAATGTTTATCAAAGCAAAATGAAACTAGATATTTTTCGTACGGTTGTTTCGTCGAAGTTTAGTAAAATAGTTACATATATAAATTCATGTTTAGTGTGTGAGAAAAATAAGAAAATACCATTCATTAGTGTTTAATATGGCCTTCAAGGGAAATTAAGTTAATTTATTGTTTGAAATAATAAAAAAAAGAAAGCAAGTCTAGTAAGAGTTCGTCTGGTAACAATATTTGCGTAAGCGGTAGTGTTGCTAGCACGTTCAATGATGAACTGTGAGTTCCGTGCTTACTCCAAAGGTTTTACAACCCAAATTCTCAGTTACCGGGGCCGAAGACAATAGTTCTCCTAGCTACGCTCTTCAATGTGTCCGAAAAACTAATTCAGATATATTGAAAAATAATTAAATATTCAGTTTACACATTAAAAACGACAACCGTATCCTAGTTGGTCAAAAGCCTGTCTTATAATAAATCCGGAGTTGTGGGTTCGATTACCGTTGGATCCCAGATTTTTATTAAAAGGTTTATGATATTTACTTAAGGTTGAACACTTATCTGCGTGTTTGGAAGAAATTGCTACATCGTCGTTGTCGTTGCTGGGACTCGTAGTCGATGATCTCCTCGCCATTCTAATGTCAATCTCTTTCTACTCCTTCTCATCAATCATGTGACCTTCTATGAGAAATTGCTACATCGTCGTTGTCGTTGCTGGGCCTCGTACTCGATGATCTCCTCGCCATTCTAATGGCAATCTCTTTCTACTCCTTCTCATCAATCATGTGACCTTCTGTGAGAAAACAACCCGATCATAGACACGCACTTTCCCAGCAGACGTCACAGACATCTTGACCCTGTTGCGTTGCCAAATAACGATGACGAATGTTCGCAGCAAGCTTTTTCTCACACGACTAGCTATTGAGATGTCATGAGCTCGAAAACAGATAGCTCTCCACTTTCCACGATCTTGACTCACTGTTACCAATAATAAGGTGCCCCGCACAAAGTCAGCGACTCTCTCGCAGACGGTCTTTATAGCGCTTTATACAACGAAGTCAATCTAAATTATGAAAGAGTAATATAATACATACCACTATGCGCCAACTATTTTGTGTTTATATCATTGTTCGAAATTCTGCAGTGAAAAGTAGTCCACGTGACACTTGCTGCAGTCTCCGATGAAAAGTTCAGTACTATCAAGATGGCATATATTGTACATTGACAGAAATTGTTTATTGGCCTTTCCAGTTCACCACTCCTCTTTTTTTACATCGTCCGTTACTGTCCATGCAGTGAGACTCTGGAATCAGTTACAAACCAATATAAAACTCGCTCCGTCATTGGCATGCTTTAAGAAGCGACTGAAAAACGCTTAATTTCTAGTCAGTAAAATAACGTGTTTCATTCTTGATTTTTCTTTTCCTTTCCTCTCCACCATCCCTTCTTTTCTTTTTGATTGATTATGTATCACTTTATATGAAAAATAATGTTCGGGTGATTGTTCGTCTTTGTGGGGTTCGTGGGCATTTGCTCACGTATATGTTTATGGATTTCGTGGGGATGGATAGTCATTTGTATGATTTATGCGACCACGTAACTTGCTTCATATACTTTTGTCTGGTTGGTTGGAAGAGATTGCCGCCTGGCAATAAGCCCGCCAAAAATTGTCTTTGCAATAAAAGTGTTAAATACTAAATATATCTGAGCGAAAATAACTTTTAGTGTTTTACAAGCTAAATACCATAGGATGAAGTTTATTCAAAATCATGTTGGTGATCTTTTGCTTTCTTTAGACATCATTAAATTTACCTTATTTGGCTGATTCAGTAACAATATAAAATATTATTAATCGTTTTGTGAAATTAACTACTGAATGTGTCTAAGATTTAAATTCTTCATTTATTTCTCTTTGTATTAATAGTGCGAGAACTAGCGCGTTCAACAAATTCAAGATTATTGTGTCGTTCGTTACTAATTGGCAACACTATGTGCTGTGCTCTCTTTCCGCTCGAGAGATCCCTTTTGTATGTAAAATTAAGACGCGAATTTATCTAGAGGTTTTTGTAAATACCTAATGTTTTTACAATTCAATCCATCAACGCGAAACGTGTTTCTTTCTCCCTCGCAACGTGAATTTATTCAAATTTGCTAAACAAACGTTCGTTTCATTTACATTAATTTCATACTAGACTGGATCGGGGCGAAAGCTGAAATAAACTTGAGGAAATTTCAGTCGTTGAGAGTGAAAGTGGGGTACCCAACCAGCGAGTAGTCTCTAGGATTAAAAGAAACACAAAATCGTAATCGGAATATAATTTGTTTCAGTATTTTATCTTGTGAAAGGTATTTGACGAAACTTCGTATATAATAAAGAAAACGTTTAATTTTTCTCAAAGAATGCAAGATTTCAGAGATAGTTCGAAAGGCGTGTAGCTATATGAAACAAATTCAATGGGTTACTAAAACATATATAGTCGAATCGGACATTATCAAAAATGCTAAGATGATAGTTCACTTTAGTATTTTAGTACCAACTTTGAAATATGGAAGAGAAACGTGAAGTTGGGAAAATACTGAAAGGAGCCGAATAACTGCTTTAGAAATGCCTGTACTGAGAAAGTAACACGTGGGATGGCTATGCGTGATAGAATACGGAATAAAGTGATAAGGGATGAATGTGAGCTTAACGCTGATCTGTTGAATAATATAATGAAGAGCACCCTTAGGTGGGCTTGGCATGTACAATGGATGAATGATGAATGACTTACAAATCAAATATATAGTGCAAATGTGAGTGGAAGATGTTTTAGAGAAGGTCCAAGCTAGGAATGGTTGGATTAAATTAATGATATTTTGAGAAAAAAACTTGGAGTCCGACAAACCGTAGGAGTTGTTAGAGAAGGCATATGTATGTAGATGAAGCTAAGTATGTGTGTCAAAATAGGAACGTTTGGCGCGCTATCTTCTCTACCTACCTTGGCAGGGAAATTACGTGATGGTTTGCATGTGTGTTTAATTATACAGTATATTTAATACTTTTATAAAATGGCGGATTTCTCGTTTAAAAGTATTTTTTCAATGCTATCACCTTAACTAAGTCGCCCTCGTTGCTGAGCCTGGCAGTCGAGAATATCCTTACTACTCCAACGTTAATCTCTTGAGCTGATCTTTCACGACGATCGTAGGATCTTCTGTGAGAAAACAGCCCTATCATAGATACGCATTCGCTCTCGTAAATGACTCAGACTTGTGAATCTTACTGCATCACCTTGTGATGCTGACGTATGTTCGCTGCATGCTGACTATTTCTCACACATCTAGCTGTTGAGATGCCATCAGCCCGACAATAGAAAGCTCTTCACCCTCCACGCTCCTGAGTTCCTGCTTTCAGTTCTCAGGTACCCCGCACAAAGTCAGTGACTTTCGCAGACTGTCCTTAGAGCGCTTTCTCTGCCCACCAACCCTTCGCTTGCTTACTAACATACTTCCATGTACAAGACGCGTTTTGGAAGCCTATGATCGCCCATGCGTATTAAATGTCCGGTTCACCGCAATTTCGCCTTTACAAACATATCCTCTATAAGTTTACAGTTGGAGCGTTGCAGGACTGAGCCATTTGTGACATGATTACTCCTGTGGATTCGAACAATCTTCGTTTTATAATTATTATCGATATCCATTAACGTGTCTTTAACATGGAAAATGAAAATGATATTTGAACGATAGTGACAAAAATTAAATTATAAGATAACTGGTAAGGAAATATGGATATGGTTGAGATTAAATTAAATTAAAAGATAACTGGTAAAGAAAATATGGATATGGTTGAGATTAAAAAAAAATACGTTATCTAGAATTCTGTTTTAAAAAATGAGATCGTTGCTTCATGAAGGGGAATGTTATACTGAAGAAATTAAATTGTTTCTTTGTATATAAGAGTGAAATAGGTTCCCAAATGTAGACATGCTTAAACTCGATATTTTCTCGACATCCCGTTAAGTTTCCATTACTTATAACTTGTCATTGTATTTTTCTGTCACAAGCACTTTAACGAAATAATATAAGAATTTCCAATATTTCATATTTTCAGTTAATATAATTTTATATATCTTACAAAAAGCATGACTTAATCTAGTAATGTTAATAATATACTCCAGAACCTTCTATTGTTCGAAGAAGAGTATTTCTTGGAAGGAAGGAAGAAAAACTCATATTATCTAGTGCTTATTTCATATTTGTCAAAAGCTGTTGCCTTCTGAAATTCTAAATATTTGATTAAAAAATGTTTTATTCTGTGGATGATTTGAAAATATCATACAGTTACACGTCTTCTTATAATATTGGTTTATGTAAAAATATAATATATATAAATATATCATTTTCTTTCTTATTTTTATTACCCGCAGTGCACAATTCAAATTTAACATTTTTTTAATAAAAAGGCGAACCGTCGAGTACCTACAAGTATTATCGATTACCTTACAAAAAAATCGTAGTGTTGTGGATATGATAAAAACTTCACTAGGCAAGACCTGTGATGAAATGGTATTTTCCATAATAACAATTTTCATACATAAAGTGACAATATACGAAAGAAGGAAGGGATTAATTAGGAATTACTATGAACTTGAGGCTTATTTATTGAGAAAGATGTAGGAGGTCGCTCTGGGATGACTTGGGCATGTAGAACGATTTAATGAAGAAAGACTAACAAAACAAATGTATAATGTCAATGTGAGTGAAAGGTGTGCAAGAGGAAACATTGTTGAATAAAGTGTATATTTAAAAAAAAGGAACGTAAAACTTGTGAGAAATTGTAGTTGTATGACAAAGAGTATAGATATACACATAGAAGAGACGAAATAGGAAAGTCTGACGTTCTTTCCTTTCTTTCTACTCCGTCAGAGAACGGCGTAATGGTATGTGTATGTATCAACTTTATCATTTTAACTGACCTTATTGTTACCTTATTTGATATGTTACAGCCCTAACTAGATACCCTGTATAATTTAACTGACCTTATTGTTACCTTATTTGATATGTTACAGCCCCAACCAGATACCCTGTATAATTTAAACCAGCTTAATTAGGTGAGAGGAAATTTTTAAAAGTATTTTTTTAAATCAAATTTTGAAGAAAGGAAATAAATAGTTGAATTCTGCTGAAATAAAAAACAAGTTATTTTCCGACTTAACGAATTTTATAAGTTTCAATGATTATTTTGGCATTTCCAATATTGCTATACAATCCTTGAACAAATATACAGTGCAAATGTGAGTAGAATATTTGGTAGTTGAAGACCAAGAAAGGTGTGATTGGATCAAGTGAATAACCTTTTGAAAAAAGGAAATGTTAAAAGTCAGAGGAATCGTAGGAACTGTATAAGAAGGTGCATAAGGATTTAGAAGAGGCGAAGGATGTGTGTCGAGATAGGAAAATCTGACGCTATGACCCATTTGTCTTCCCTCGATATATAAATGACGTGAGGGTATGTTAGTTATAATATTAAAATACTATCCTGAAACATTTACACTCCTTTACTCAATTTATTTAACTATATGCTTAACGATCGTCTCAAATTTATTTTGGTCTCTTCTTATTATTGAGAAGAAAGCTGAGTATACTCTATATGGATTAATTAAATGAATTTTTGAAATAGAGAAAGGGGAGTACAGTGTTTTTACTGTGATTTGTCTTTACCATTTCTTCAATTCCGATTTTATTTTGTAACTTTGTACGATTAAAAGGTTTCGATAACGTCCATATATGTATAACACAGTAAAAAGTAAAATTATTTAGCATAAATGTGAGCTAAATTAGTGCTAAAAACAGAACATTGGTAATTTGCAAAATTTATTGAACAAATCAATGCAAACATGAGTAGGAGTTGTGATATAGAAAGGTCAAAACCGAATATTCTGACCAAATACATTATTATTTGGAGCGAGAGAAAGGAAGGAGTCGGAGGAACCGAAAAATCTGTACAAAAAGATGTATGTTATGGAGCGAAAATTGAATGTCGTAAAAGAAATATCTAACACTTTTGATAACTCATCCTACCTCAATAGGGAATCGGCGTGTGTAGACATATTTAACATATACATGTATATGGTACATGTACAAAAATATTTTTTGTATCATATTAGAGTTTCTAAAGCTGTCGAAAAATTTCGTAAAGATGAAATCATTAATTAAATAAGAGAAATTGAATTTAAATTGAAATCAATCATTTTTATGAACCCCTTTAGTCTATATGGTTCACCCCTAGGCTTAGATAGATACTGTTGCCTTTTAAAAATATTTTTGAATCAATGTTATCTTTCAAATATAGACTGTTACACTTTGGATCTTAACACTTCAATTCAGATCCGGAACAACGATTCAACGTGGAAGCGAACGCACTCGAGAATCGGAATGCGTAAAGAAGATAATTTAGTTACTTCAATTCAATTTTGATTCTGTGTTTCACAGTCGAGCACTTTTGCGTTGAGTGCCACACACATTTGTGGTTTTAGTGATTCGAGGTACTTCGGAGACATTAATACACATTAAAGACATCTCGCATGAACTGATGTTGACTTTGCGTTAGTCAATAAACACTGTTTATACCGAGACAACCCTAAACCTCGTTAGTGCTATTTAATTATTCTCACTTAAGGGAAGGAGCACACGTGTCGAAGTGAGTAATATTCGCAATTTGGATGAGTTTAAATTTCAAATTAGTAATGTAACAAATTACGTAATTCTGCAAATTTTGCCACCTTCCAAAATGTTTAGAAAATTCCACATCTTATTAAATTCTTAGTGGATTTCGGGGTTTTATCAATTTCATATCTTATAAAGTTTATACTATTGCGTATTAAGCTGCCAAACATAAAAAAAATACGCCTCTTGAAGCGCGTGTGATAAAAACTACCACGTAAGTTACCTTGTTATTGAAAACACACAAGTTTTTAATATAAACTTATACGAGTAATGTTAGTTTGTTATGTCGATGCTAGTGAGTTGTAGCTGTTAGGTATACTGAAGAGGCTTCTTAATGTTTGACATTTGGTTTATTTTTAACTAAAAAAAATATAATCATATATTTTTGAATTCATTATCATATATATTCGTGCCGGTCTCCAATGATTTGAAATATGACAATGAAAATATATCCACGTTTTACTAACTCTTTAGCGTTTTGAAAAAAAAACTAAGCTTTCCTCAGTACCAATTTAAATTTTTCTTCTAAGTCTGAAATTAGTTTTTTAAGCCTTGTTTAAATCGATGATCCAGTTTATCGCTTAGATGGCGAACCTCTACATTCAAAATTGAAGTTAAGAAAGACATTTACATACTTTCTTTAGCCCTCTTTTACATCTTTCTTCACCATTCCTTCTTATTCTTAAACCAGCTCAGAGTGCTCATTATAATCACACTGTACACATATTCAGTCAAATATTGTCACCCTATGTATTCCTCTCAATGCATGCATTTCTACAGCATTTCTTACAGACCCTTTCAGTATTTTTCCAAACCCACGTTTCACTCACACGCATTAAAGTTTCATCATCACTCGTTATGCTTTTGAACGCATTATGGAGCATATTTAGTTTTATTTGTCAGTACTTGTACTAAAATGGCTACTCGAATACGGTGTAAGGTACATAAATGAGTTTTTTTTATTTGTAACAATGTGAATTGTTAAAGAGAAGACATACACGAGTATGTCTTCTCTTTGCCCCGTTTAGAGAGCAGACACTCCACAAGGGTGCTCTAAAACTTAACAATAATAGCACAAAACACACCCTTATATTTCTTTATTTTTGATCCTTCTCTCTTTTGCTCGTATTTACTTATTATATTGCCATTTTTAATATGGCGCATCAAATACTAGTCAACCCGTATTCAAAAGTGTTATTCATCTTGTCAAATGCGTGAATATTATGCCTAAAATATTGATGATATGCTGACTTTCAGTGGTAGTGGTTCTGCGATCGTATCTCACCTGCGAATCTGTAACTTATATTTCTGTTATGTATTTATGCATGCAAAATTCCGAAACCTTTACGACATCTGTTTATTAAGTATTGTCAACACGTGCGATTACAAACCGATAATTTCGTGACTACTTAAATGGTTTTAAACCCTAAAGATCGATAAATTGGGACAAAGAAAATGTCTCTGAACTACACTTTTTTATATGTCTAAATCATCAATTCGGATGTGTTGAAGAGTATCACATTGATAAGTAAATAAAACGCAATTCAAAAATCCTGTCAGATTATAATGTGTACAACGAAAATATTATACGGAACAATGTGACTTAAATGAAAAATAACAAAGACTTGACAGCCAAGGATTTCAGCCAACTAAGAAATTTACAACAGAAATAATTGTCCACCTCGCGTGCAATTCTCATTCACAAGTGAATGTCCGCTTCGTGGCCATCATATTCTCACTTTGGTGTGGCGCCAAGAGAGAAAATACTCATTGAACAATCTAAAAAAAAAAACATCTTAAGAGTCGATCGTTCTGAATGAGAACTTCGTAAGACAGAGTAGTTGGATAGTGAAGAAAAAAAAATAATGAAATAAAAGTATAAAAAAGCTTTTAATAATTTTATGTTTTGCGTCATTAAGAAACATTCAGTAAGATAGTTTCAGTGATCAATTGTAAATATAAATATTTCAGCAGCAAGTGTTTTAATGTTTAGGACAAATATAAGATTTTTTTACTGTGCAATAAAATACTTTGTATCAGGGCTTGCCTAGTGAAGCGGTTCTCTATATAACCGAAATCTAAGATTTTTTCAAAATATTTCCCTATATACACATCAACTTTTACCCACAATAGTCGCCTTTTCATTAAAACTGTGTATACTGTTAATATTTTGCTGTGGTAAAAAAATATATCGTGATCCAATTTTTCAAATAATAAATAAAAAACATTTAAAAAAACTAATTTATTAAAAAGTTTTTTCTTTACAGTCATGGATTTTTCAAATGTATAACTAAAGAAAAATTCTTAGCACTGGACAAAGATTTCAAATTTAAAAACAAATCACAAAGAATATAATGATTCCTGTCAGTCATCTTAAAATTCTTTGAATGAAACCGAAAACGGCGTCAAGCAAGGGAGACCTGACGACAAAGTGGCGTCAAAAGAAATCAATATTGATTGAAACCTGAGAAAGTTAAATATTATTAACGACAAACCAAGGGGCGAAACATAAATAAGAAACATTGTTTTGTGTGTATCTGTGTGTCGAGTTGCAAAAGGCACAAAGCTAAAAGGTTCAACTTATCCATCAATCGGAAAAAGAATTTAACCAACTTTGTTTCAATAACACAATGAAAATTGTCAAGAAATACTATTTTTTTTAAATCGTATAACACATCAATGAAATGTTTCATAACATTTCTACAAGTTTAGTAAAAAAAAATTTATGTCATCCCGTTCCTGATGAAAATCTAGCATAAAAAATGCCACACTTAAAAAAATAACAATAACCTTGCAGACAAACTAAAAAAGGCTGGAAAACAAAACCATTTTTTGGGAACCATAGGGAATCAAACCCAAAACTATTTTCTTACCCAGGGGTTGCGGGTTCAATTCCAGTTTAAACTTAATTTTATCAAAGATAGGTTTACTTTTATGGCATATTTAACATATTTCTGGTCGTTTGCATGCCAAGAAATGGACATGATGGATTGATGATGGATATTGCCATTCACGTTCCAAAAATACATTCGTAATTTTCGAAAAGTTCTAACTGTGTATGAAACTTTTTTGGGTCTAAATGTGAAACAAGTATGTTTTATTTTAATCCTAATAAAAAATAGCACCGATATAAAAAATATGTACACTTTGAACATTTTAGAAACCATAAAATAAATCGTAAAGGAACCATTAAATAAATATCATTTGAATCATTGCGTACATTTTCCGGTGAATATAAAATCCCTGTTACTTATTGTTTCTCGTTTAAACAGGGAAACGTGATCTCCAAAAGGGATTGAAATCCATTTTGGAGATCATTAAAAATCATTTCGATCCCTAGATGAAAGCGAGCGAGTGAACTTCCAGTGGTCTAATGACCGGCTAATAGCGTTTCCGCTGCTCCATTCGGTATGCTAATTTTAGGGGATTGAGAACAGACGGTGAGCAGGAGACGATAACAGATCAAGAGGTGCAGGAGTTTTGTGGAAAGCACTGCTCGTGCTACTGAGAAATCTGTGGTAAATGTCGTGCACATTTTTTTTTAGTCTGAAGATAAATGTTAATATTCAACAAATGAAACAAGAAAATGCTACATGTATATGGCAAGTACGAGTACATAAAGCTGATATAAATATGGTAATGAGAAAAATTCCGACAAACAACCTTATCGGAACGCATTTTAATATTATACAATAGTTATATGTATTATTTCAAAAAAAGAGAGAGAAAAACATGCCGATGTGCTCCGATCATCTCACTTCGGTTTGCCATCGGATCTAGTGTAGTAGTGTGGTAGATGAGTTTGTTGGTGTGCAACGGTTCACTTACGAAAAAAAAAACTCGACGGGAGTGCTTCGCTTTCCAACTGAATTCACTTTGGAATGGCGAAGAGACCCTCGACTACGAGGCCCAGCAACGACGACGACTGATCATCATAAAAGGGGTGACAATATATGGCACAATGCGAAATGAAGTGATAAGGGATGATTGTAACCTTAAGGATGATGTGTTAAGTAAGAGCACTCTTGAAAAGTTTGGTCACGTGAAATTAATAAATGAGAAAATACTTAGAAAACAAATATATAGTAGTGCAAATGTAAGTGAAAGGCGCTATTGAGGATGACAAAGGGAATTATGGTGGGATCAATAAATTTCTTTTTTGAGAGAAGGAAACGTAGAAAATCAGAGAAACCGTAGGAGTTGAATGAGGAAGTGTATGAATGTGGAGGATGTGTGTTGGATAGGATAGTGTAACTTCATCATCTCTGCCTTCCCCGATAATAAATTGGCCCGATGATGTGTACGTATCATCAAACGCGGCCTAATGGTAAAATTCATCCGTTAGTTTCAGATTCAATTACCAATGGTTAAATCACACAAAGAATATGATGACATTTTTCCGGTGGGTTGAATGATATTCCACAAGTATATATCTGGTGTTATGATTCATACGCTAGAGGTTTCAGCCCCTGCAGGCTGTCGACTCTTTATTGGATAGATGACTGACAATACGTAACTGATTGAAAGGGCAGATTTCTCGTACTCAAGTTGATAGAGCGTCTTCTCGATCAAGTGGGAAGGCTGAAAAGATTTGATTTGACATTTTGTAGATCGTGGGATGGAATGGATTGTTTTTAACAAAGGTGTCAATAAAAGGATTTGAGTGACTTGAAAATGATGTATAACACCATTTAACCAGTCAAGTAAAAAAATCTCCGACATACGACAGTCAAATATCGTTGGGCAATCATCACAATTACAATACATTTAGTATGTAAATACATACACACCATCATCCTATTTCTTTGTCAGCTAAGTAGAAAGAACATAGCGCCAGATTTTCCTATCTTTATTTACATCTTTCGCTTCTTCTACTTCTACATTCCACATCCAACAATCAAAAGAAAAATCAATTTATTTTTCCATGTTATATATCCTCAGTAAGATACAGGCAAAAGCCTAGTTTACTGAGGATACGACAAATAAAAAGCAACAAAACCAGACCAATAAAAACTGTGTGTCCACATTAAATAAGCTGTTGAACTTTCACAAATTATGTACCTATAAATTTTCTTGTGATATACACGTATTAGGTGTTAACATAAGTTGTGTCCGTTTTTTTTCCAAATAAAAAATGAACACCAAAAGTAAAACAAAATGGTAAATGTCATACGTCATTTGAAAGAAAATTTTCTGCTCTACAAGATATTGTGTTTGTTTTTACGTTACATATATTATTTTATTTTATTACAAGACTTCAAAATGGAATGTCAAGTAGACGAAAGTGAGCATGTTCGACACCTCTTTCTGTTCGCATTCAATCGAAGGAATAGAGCTGCCAAAGCTGCTCGCGATATTTGCGAAGTGTACGATGAAGATGCAATGAATGAAAGGACAGCTCGTCGATGGTTTTTGCGTTTCAAAGATGGTAATTTCGACCTGAAAGACATGGAGCGTTCCGGACGACCAGTGGACTTCGATGAGGACCGCTTCAACCATATTATTCATGAAGATCCCCTTCAAACCACCGTAGAATTAGCTGATCAGATGAATTGTAGTCACATGACTGTATACCGCCATCTTAAATCAATTGGAAAAGTCCAGAAGTTCGGCGCTTGGATTCCACATGTTTTGAGTAAAAACAACAAAAGTTAACGTTCGACAATTGATTTTTGTTGTTTTCACTCCCCTGGTTTCATCATAAAGTTTATAATTAGTCAATAAAAATTTAACCTGACCTACGAAAAATATTGATTTCCATGAACTAAAAAGTCCTAAGGGATAATTCAATTGATTAGGACAAAAAAATGTTAAAAGATCTCATATTAATTACGAGACTACATACTATGGTGGTTTGTGTCCAGCTTGATAACACGCCTTCAGGCATCTTCATCCTGAGCACTGGTGTACCAGTCGAGAACATTTAGAGGTCTGCGTCATTCTTCACGTTGCCCTCTCATCTAATTCTTGGGGCCCTTCAAATGTTATCACCTCTAATAGCAGTCGGGGCGTCCTGGATTACTGAGTGGCAAAAATATTTCTAAAGGTACAAGTTTGTGCATACATAAACGTATGATCCTCTTTCATAAAATAAAAATATTTTTGAAGCTGAAAACTGTTAGAGCAATAATATTATTGTATCAATAAAATTAATGTATCAATTGTATTAATGTAGTTAGTATATCAATGAAATTACCACATCAATGTAATCTTAATCAATGTTATAACTATATCAATATAATTACAATATTAATATTATCAACATAGTTGCTACATTAATTACTACGCAATTACTACAGCAATTGTGATTATTTTTTATCGAACACTGTTAATTCTACTTTTTTGTAACGGTATAACCCTAATGTTTTCAAGGTTTTCACCTCATCTTCAGGGGAGCACACACAAGACAGTGTTTGATAAAAATAAATTACAATGTCTTTAAACCTCCACAACGTTAATGCCTTAACTATAAACAACATACTACATCAATTTTATCAATGTAATAACATTGGTATCAATGTAATTATTTTATGAATGTAATTATTGTATCAAATTTATAAATGTAATTACTTAATCAATGTTATCAACGTTATTGATATTTTAAAATTTTACATGTTATTATTATTGTCAATCAATGATATTAAAGTTATTTCTTTATAAATAAAAGAAATGTTATAAATTAATAATTTTATTTCAATTGATTCAGGCGTTACTTTGTGTAAACAAACGATGAGTGGAATAAAAATAAAACCCTAAATTTTGTTTTCTTACAATAACATTTCAACACACGCTGTTTTTTTCAGGTGGGCTAATTAAACTAATTTACACGTAAGTTATAATATATTATCATTTATATTAAATGTTTCTTTTGATATATTTCCCATAAGACCATAGACATAATTTGTATTAACACTTTTTAATATATTTTCCATAAACCATAAACAACACTAAATATAAATTTCATTGTAAGTAATACGTAATTTAATTTAATTAACTCACCTGGCGGAAACACGGAGTGTGTATTAAAATGAGCATGATAGAATGCTAAAAATATAGTGAGAAAAACAAAGTTAAGTATTTTATTTTTATCCTGTGAATGTTATTACAGTTTATAAATACAGATTAAATACATTTTGTCCTAAGGAAATAATAAATGAGACAGTTATGTTAAATATTACTCAACAAACACAACCCGATTGAGTAAATCTTAGACGAGCAAATTATATGATTTGTATCACGACTCAAAAGTATTTATTAAAATCTAACAAATGCGTAATGAAATTAGGTATCCCCCTCTAGTTTGAAAAAAATCTTGAATAAACATTTTTTTTCACTTGAATTTATTTCCAGTATTTGACATTTAGAATTTGTAAAAGAAACATAAACACAATTAAACGAACACATAAATCACAAACGAAATAAATTTTCGTATCTCGGTCAAAGATAACGACAAATATTTACAATTGCCGATCTCTGACATTCATCATACAAGAGTTTTACAAACTTTGAAAAATAACTGAATATGGCGAATTAACAAAACTGTTTTTCAAAAAACATAGATGTTTGTCTATATGGATTTCTTCACATATTCGTATCACTGGTAATGAATTTGTTGATTCTTTGGCAAAGAAAATATGTTCTACCGGTGGTCTCCTATCTGATTTTTCACAACCAGTAAATGATCTTTTAAATAAAATTAATCATGATACTTGGCACCAATTGGTGTAGGATTGGGATAAAACTGATATAAATAAGGGATCTAGATATAAATGAATCCAACAATCTATACTTTTGAAACCATGGTTTAATATAATAAGAATAAATAACATGGAAGTGTATGTCATGTGTCGCATGGGTCACTACATGGTGGTTAGTCACCTTTATAGAATGGGTAATGTGGAGAATCCTGGCTGCGAGTGTGATTTGGATGTTGAAACTATAGACCACGTATTTTTTAGTTGTCCTTTGCGAGACAGATTTGATTTACTAAAAGCCATATCTTTACCGCGTCCAATGAATGTTGTGTTTCTTCTTTATTCGAAGAACTTTTCTACTTATATATGGATAATTAAACTATTGAAGCTTAATCAGTTGAAACTTTGAATTATCTTGAATTGTTATTATTTTTAATTGGTTCAAAACTCATATAATTACATAGTAACTTTAATTTGATAGCACAAATCATCCTTTTGTTTGGGTAATGGATGTGTCATTCGAGGGGAGTAGCACAGCTCGAGGCTCGAACCGGCGACCTTCCGCACGGAAGTCCGGTGCATTACTGCGCGATCATACACCTCTTAAGAGATTACCTGATTGCTGATGGTCATAGAGAACTTTAATAACTTTAAGGCTATATGATAATGCCGTTACAATTTCACTTGTTCGACCTCTAGAGATCCAACATAATTTGCCTAGGCCGACCAAATGGTAAGCTCGTAAAAGCTTAATACTCCCACACTTTTTTGATAATTTTAGGCATCTGCTCTGCAAATATGACCGATCTAAGTAATAATGGTCTCAAATAATTGCTTCATGGTCTCCAAGTATCTTCTTCAGAAACTGTGTGGTTTTTTGAGGTAAAGGAAAGTTTCCATCCGAATATTAGATAATTTTTGTCAAAGTAGAATCGTTGTATAAAACCACATTTTGCATATTATAAAACATAAGACAAAGAACGTTATTTATTCAGGAACAGGGTAGTTTGTAACCTTTTTCAATAGCGAAATATGTTTCATCATTTGAAGCGAGTAAAATGTTTTCTGGCATACATCTTCCAGATATCCGTCACAATTTTATATGCAGGAAGGAAAAATACAAATAACTTTATAATCCCAAACGCCTTTTATATGACCAGCTATTTTTATTATTGTTTTACACATACAGTACAGCTTGGTGGGTTTATTATCATTTGACAATCGTTTCTCACCAACTAAAAAGGTGTTAACCAAGCCTTACGTAAGAAAAATTGGAAACCCTTTTTTTTTAAACAAATCTGGTTACCAACGGGAATCAACCCCACATAGGTAGGGTACTAAAATGAAATACTAACACTACCAAGAATGAGGTCAAGCAGGAGTTTTATTACCATCCACAATAATTTTAAGACTCTCCGAAATGTAGGAGTATCGGTTCATAGAAATATAGAACTGAATGATTGAGAACATGGATGCAGCTATCGAAGAGCCTGTCGGTGGAGCATCACCGACCATGGACCATCTAGAGGTTTCATATTCACCCATACACCTACGTGGAGGATCTACCACAATGCATGTATGACGACATTCAATCAATTTAGCACCCGATGGCTAGCCCACTGTGCCCTGTTAACTGCTCGAAAGAAGACTTGCAGAAGGAAAGCCAAAATGGCATCATACTTAGAATATTTCTTGATTGATTGAATATGAATCTGAAGTTATTAAACACGATTGGAATGGAAATGAAGTGAGCAGAGTTTGAAAACCTTTGTGTCATATGTACAAAACCAATTCTGAAAAAATCAATATGTCAGGGGTGGCTTGTTTACTTATCGGAAAAACAAACGGGACGTAAATGATTTATTGTGTCGATTTGAAAGCTTATCTCCAAAATTTAATGGCGGAATTTGTATTTTTTCAATTTAATGCGATTAAGTAGGATTGATTTATATTTATTTATTTTGCTTCCCAGGAAAATTCGACGTGCTACTTAACTCTAAAATAAAAACATTTTCTAAAACGAAAGGAAAACAATTTCATACGTTTTAGGAACTAAAATTTTCAGTTAACAACAAAGCCTTAAAATTGACCCTTTTAATGCAAATAATAATTGTTTAAAGATAACTTCTTTAAACAATTATTATTTGATCTTTACTATTAAATAAACCAAACGATCCGACTCTTTTAGAATGGGAGTTTTTCCACACAATAAATGTATCAAAACATCGCAAATTTTTTTATTCATATTAATTTATTCACTCGAGCAATAAATGCCTTCTTTTCAATATTAGTAAAAGTTCGAGTTGTCCTAAGTATCAAAATCGATACTGTCGATAAAATAAGCAAGAAAAATACATGTGGGTGTTTTATCTCATCTTTGCGCTTACCGATAATGAAATCGGACATATTCCACTCTCCCTACAAAATCTGCCCACTGAAGTCGAACTAAGTCGTAGTGACGTAAAGAGGTGGATGACTATGTATTAGTATCCAAAAATGGTTGTTTTGCAAAATAGTTCCAAAATAGACGAAGAACCCAATCACGTATACCAAATTTAAATGGACGTCCTTGTTTATCATCTTATCACAAAAATAAGCATCTAAAATCCAGTCAACTTAAAACTGATACGGTATCGGATAACATATTATAAACAAACATAATACCTCAGCTCTTTTTCTACCCTATATACTAAGCACACTCACTGTTTTTTTAAATGAATGTATGCTCTTATCGGATTTTATATTTTTAACATATTTGACTTTTTAATGACGACTTGGCACAATTCGTTTATTTCTTTAAATCTAGCTCCATCTTCAAGTTGCGCAAAATTTGTATTTTTAAAAATAATTGGATAGCATAAAATACAAAAATAATTGTTTTAAATTGTTAACGATCAGTGAAAATTTGGCATTGGATTAATTTATTCAAAATAGTTAGTATTTTTTAAATATTCTAAGTAAATATTATGACATATATTTTTTATATTTTTAAAAAGTCATTGGTTTTCAATACATATACGCAAGGACGATGAATTTTAACTGTACCAAAAAAATATTATGAAAATAAAACATTTTTTTTCTTTGTTTTCAATTCTAAAAAGTCAATTCAAAATAAATTTGCCACATATAAAAAGAACTAGGCTTCCTGGAAAATATTATTTTACTTCAAAATATAATAGAGCTTTTGACAAACAAAATACATTTTCATGTAAACAAATTTCAAAAGCACAGTTTATTTTATTTTCTGTAATAAGTTTTAATAGAAATGAACAAATAGTTTTTTAAGTTAGTTATTTTCCACAAAAACAAAATAAAAATCAAGCGCAATATTTTCAGAAAGAGAGAAATTTATTTTTTAGTTTGTAGAACGGGTGAAATTAATTTTAAAACTATGTGATATACACTTAATGAATTATATATATTGAAAGTAAGATTTTTTAGTGGTAGCAAATAAAAATTAAATGATAGTAGAAAAAAAATATACCCTTATCCTAGTTTTAGCTAATCAACCGACCACAAAAATATCCCAAGACAAATAATATGTTCAATCAAAAGTTATATCTGACCTACCCAAAGCACGCTGGGTGGGTATTATACCATACGTAAATGGAAGAATGACGTTTGACATCTCCTCGAGGATTTCGGATTTGATTCCCGATGGTATCCAAAAAAACAAATTAAAAAAGGGTCCCAGTCCAATAAAAGACTTTGTCTTGTAATAATATTCGCATGCACTAGACGTGTGGTAGTGCTGTTGCCTTTTTACGTGCGAGGTAGTATTAATAATATTGTAAAATGACAATTTATACATCGCCGTTTGGAGAGCAAACTCTCTTCAACAGTGTTCTTACTCGGGACTTGAACCCACTATTATTGACAGATTAAAAGTGTAACGAAATAAACATATGTATATGTATAGTGTAGCAATATGAAAGCAGTAGATGCTGCCATTATATAAAGTATACGCATCTGTATGTTCAAAACACATTTGGTAAGAAAACCGCAAAAACCTTTCCAAAGAAAAATTAACTAAAATTTTTTTTTAAAGATCTTCCGATATATGACAGTGTCATATTCGGCTTAAGGTGGAGTAAAGTACTCGTTTATATGTGTAGTTTTCATATATAATCATAATATTTGATAAGACGTCCCAAAAAGAGGTTGTCTTAAAAGTACGTCTTAAAGCTGCACACGCCACCCATATTTGTAACACTTATAGTCAGACCATTCCACGCAACAGTCCCGATTAAAATTAGATAGTCCTGATTTAAATGGTAGAATTACATAAACAGATTAACCCTAATTACACACAAAGTCTTAAGAGAAATATATACAATATAAAACAATCAAAGAAAAAAATTATTGTTAAGCCAAAACAACTGAATTCCATTACTAAGAAAATTAAGCAACATATGCTTTATTTGAAAACATTTTTGGAAAGATGTCAATATTCTTAGCCCTTTTTAAAAGGGGCAGCCCACGAAATAAAGAAAGAGTATTTGGCAGTAAATTCTACTTGCATGATCGTTTATAAATAAATTAACAGGTGTTTTCCTTTGTGTACATATGATCACAAATAAATAAAATATGGGTGTTTGTTTTTTTCTTTTGTGTATCTGTATGATCCTTAATAAATAGATGAATGAATAGATGTATTTTATATTATGTTGCTGTATGATTTTACCAGTCAAAATAAATTATTATTATTGTACTAATATTCAGAGTCATAAAACTATATATTTTCTAACAAGAGTTGGGTTAGATATAGATCTCGTTAGTAATTTAAATATATATTGTAATGTAATAGAATATAGATCTCGTTAGTAATTTAAATATATATTGTAATATAATAGAATATAGATCTCGTTAGTAATTTAAATATATATTGTAATATAATAGAATATAGATCTCGTTAGTAATTTAAAGATATATTGTAATATAATAGAATATGCATATTTATATTAAAGTTACATGAAGAATGACTTTTACTTAAATTGGAGACGATGTAAAAAGAATACATGTGTCTTGTTTGATGTATATCACCTCATAACCTGTGGTTTTCTGTCAGTTTTCTGTCAGTTTTCTGTCAGTTTTCTATCAGTCTACAAGGTTATTTTCCTCCCTACACATATCTATGGGTTTGAAACTTGGGTTCCCTATAGAAAGCACATTCGAAGCCTTGAAATGTTTCACCAACGTTTCCTTCATCGATTTTTTTGGATCCACTAGAGTGATCATATCACAAATGTCTCGGTCCGGCAACGCTCCAACAGTAAACATATATAAGATATGTTTGTAAAGGCGAAATTGCGTTGAACCGGACATATGATACGCATGGGCGACCATAGGCTCCCAAAACGCGTCTTGTATGGGGAAGTAGTGGGCAAGCGATGGATTGGTGGGCAGAGAAAGCACTATAAGGACAGTCTACAAGAGTCGCTAACTTACTGTGGGGCACCTGAGGACTGGAAGCAGGTGGCTGAGGATTATGGAGAGGCATCTATTCTATCGAACTGATGGCGTCTCAACGGCTAGATGTGTTTGAAACAATCAGTGTGCAGTGAATATGCGTCAGAATTGACAGGCACTCAGCAGGAACTACATGTCTGTGACATCTGCGGGAGCGAGTGTGCATCTAGGATCGGGCTGTTTTCTTACAGAAGATCACATGATCGACGTGGAAGAGCAGCTCAAGATTAACGTTGGAGTGACGAGGGGATCCTCGACTACGAGGCCCAGCAACAGCGCCGACGGTTTCCTGTCTCATGTTGCATAGAGGCCTTTTCGCGAAGTCCTTATTTCCTTCCGTCATTCGCAGTCCGTTTTGAAAATGTGCAGTATTTTTTTGGACTTCGTTAACACCGCGGAATTAATAAAATAAAAATATTTATAAAAACAAAGTCAACGTGACACTAAAAAACATAAGCTCAAATCATACGAAATCGAGATTTGCTAGAATGATAGTTCACAACCGCGTATTAGTGTCAAAGTTGTATTAGTTACACATAAATTCAGATGTCAAACGGCCTACAAGTAAAACAGTCCGTAAGCAAATTCGCCTAGATTCGAAACTCAGGCACTCGGTTCCGTAGCATCAATGCTGACCATTAAATAACGCTGCCAACAACAGTGTTTTAATGCCAACATTTATGTATGGGAAGTGGACGTAAAAAAATAATGAAAAGAGCCGAGAAAACGCTGTAGAAATGCATGTGCTGCGAAGAATATATGATATCTCAATATATGTCAAAATAAAAAAATTGATTATAACGAATGAATGTGAGCTAAAAAGTGATGTGTTAAGTAGGGTGAAAAGAAACGTAAATGAGAGACATGGTTGAGGACTACCGAGAAAAGCATTGTTGGATCAAGAGTAAAATAAGAAGTAAGAGAAACCGATAGAGACGTATGCGAAGATAAATGTAGGCAGAGGAAGCGAAGGAAGTATGTCGTGATAAGGAAGTTTGGCGGTGAATCGTCTCTGCCTATCGCAACAGGGAAATGGTGCGATGTTTTTATTGAAGTATTTAAAAAATATTTATATAAACTCGTAAATATAGTATAACTTGACAAAAAAAAATTATCTAGTAAGAATTATAAATAATACATTTCTTCAACTTCAAAATTCAACCATCAAACTACGCCTAAATCTATTATAAATTACGTTATTAAATTTCAATGATTTTAAATTACTTCTTTGAAAATTAAATAAAGTGTGACAGTATAAAAAATATTGGGTTGGATATAATTGAAAATTTGGAAATTAAATTAAAAAGATTTTAGACCAAAATATGATGCCTGCCCCCAAAACCCGAGGAAAGTTCCGTTAGGGCCCGTCAAACTGAATCAGTTAATTGACATTCGATTAAGAGGGGTGTAATTTATTTCACAACTCCCTTCATCATCTACCAATATTTTATTAAAATTTCTACCATCATTTTCCACTTAGTCTGAGGGTTGAGAGGAATAGAGAGGAAACATTGTTTTTCAAAGATGAATTGGTTTTTAAAGAAACATCGTTGAATAATAATGACTAATTCAAAAGAACCTCGTTTTTTTAATATTTGAGTTTTTTACAATATTTTCACTTTCCAACTTTGTTAATTGTAAAATAATAAATTGAGATTTATTCCATAGAGACGCTCCATTAATGAAGTTTTGTTTTCTTCGCTAATTAGTGAAATCATTAAATATTACGATTTTTTTATATCTAAAATGATGAATTACGTGACATAGTTCGTAAGACTATTGTTTTCCCGCCCGGCTAACCTCCATGGCCTAGTTGGTAAGACGCCTGTCTTTCAGCCTGGAGGTTGCGAGACAACCGACGGGTTGAAATCCCGCTAAAATTCAGATTCATAAAAAAAGGATACCTGTCTTGTTTTCACTTAAAGCCTCATTAACATACTTCTGGTTGGTTGAAAGATATTCCCACATGTCAATAAACCCGCAGCTTGTACTGTATACATCGAAAGTGTTGTACAATAATACAATACAAGGTAGCGGATTTAATTTCCATTGGTTCATTATATGCTAAGTACATGATAGTATAACGAACTAATTTGCACAGAAATCGGGATGGCGTGGTCATATATTTATTTATTTAACACTTTTATTGCAAATACAATCTGGTGGGCTTATTGTTAGGCGGCAATCTCTTGCAACCAACCAGACAAAAGCAAATGAATCAAGTTACATGGTCTCAAAAAACATTCTGTTATTTCTTAGGTTTGCTTCTTTCAAAATATCATTCACTTGATCCAATCATATTGTCTTGGCCTTCATCAACCACGTTTTTCACTCACATATACATACATTGCATATTTGTTTTGTTAATCTTTCTTCATTCCTTGCTTTCATACCCTTGCCCAAACCATCTCAGAGTACCACTGAATCATTAACATATGAAACACGTGGACAAAAGTTTCAATAAGTAATTTTTGGTTGGTTGAAAAAAGTTGTCACATAGCAATAAATCCGTCAGGTGTTGTTACTATGTAATAAAAAATAAAAAAACTCCACCTAAGGGAATTTTATTCTTTTATTGTTGTTGATAAATTATGATTTCTCTATATTTTATGCAAATGCTTTAAAGAATGATGAAAACAAAAATTTTCATTCATCAAAGGTTTCGGTTTTTGATTTGTTTAACTCTATACTAACATATTTAATAATAAATAACTTTGTTATTTTTCTAATTTTATTAATCCTCAAGGCTCATATTTCTTTATTTTATCTCAATGCTCTTTTTAGGTGGAATACAAAGAACTGTCTGAAACCATTCAGCCTCAAGAGAGCATCAACATAAGAGGTAGAAACACAAATCACAGGTTTTAAAAAAATAGTGAAGCTACTAATTTATTTATTATTTAAAAGAAATAAGCCAGTTTGAATGATTTTGTGATAAAAAAAATATTATTTACATTACAAGATGACATCTTGAACTTCTACAAAGTCAATCAAAGTTTTTGGTTAGGCTGTCAGAATAAAATGGTTAATTTTAAAACGAAAAAGGGTTTCATAATTTCCCCGGAGAGGAAACCGAGAAATGTAATTTAGAAACAAGCAACGTTCATAAATTATTGAATTATGCAACTTCTTGAAAATTCAATTATTATTGTTTATTTAACATTAAATTTCGTTGAAGAAAATTATGTAACCAACTCTTTGGAGACCGTCATTTTATTAAAAGGTCACTTTGCTATAAGAATTTTAACATTTAAAAGTCTAATGAAAAAATAATAAAAGTAAGCACAAGATTTAAAAGTTATTGTATACATACATTTACTCAGTCTTTTCCTCGCAAATTTAGTAGCCAAAAATAATTCCAGGTCTTTGATATTTGGTTAAGTAATATTTTTCAAACAATTATGTGAATTTATTCACTATACGAGTAAGAATTCTATAATAGTCTTGAATATAAAATGATTCCTAAAAATATAATTCCTTAAAAAAGAAACGGAAAAAATATGTGCAATTTGATAATATAATTTTTTTTCGTTTTTGTGTGAATAAAAAAATTATGTTGACTTAGCTGTAATAAGAATATGACCATTGTTGTTAAGCCGAGATGAAATATATTCCATCCTTTCATGTAGCTCATGACTGAGCATCGTGACTCCCATGATAGCCTCTGGCAAATCCTCTTCATCCATCCCTGCCCTCCGAAGCTAGAAGGACAGTTCTAAAATATTTTTTCAGTCCCAGAGACGTTTAATTTTTTTTTATGGAGATCGTTTTTAACGAAATCGTTAAACTATTGCTCATATAAATAGATGGTAACAGAGCACTGTTTTCGTCCATCCTTGTGTGGGATTTTTGGTGCGCGTGCGGTGCACGTCATACGTCCCTGTGGGGAGTTTTGGTTTTGATGCGCGTGCGGTGTACGTCATACGTGCCTGAAAGGTTAACCAAAATGTTTTTAAATACAGATTTGTTTGAAACAATACATACACAGGTGTGTATAACTTCAAACAGATCAGATAATTTAGTAACAAAAACGTATTTAAATAGGGATCTGTTTGAAGCAATACATGCACAGGCGTGTACGAGTATTGCTTCAAACAGATAAAATATTTAATAAACAAAATGTATTTAAATACGGATATGTTTGAAGCAACACACTCACAGGCGTGCATTGCTTCAAACAGATCAGATAATTTAGTAATACACGCACAGGCGTCTTCCGGTCACAAGATGGCAGACAATCACATTCAAAATCGTAAAAACTGGTTAATTGGTTACATAATTTTGTCTTTAAGGACGCAATTTACAAAAAGAACATTATTATTAATAATTACTGTAAGGATACAGTTAAATTTAAAGTCCTTTTTATAACCAAAATAACGATGACGTTTTATTTTAAAGCCGCAATTGTAATAACCCGGAAATAAAAAGTAACCCTTTTTTCATTATTTTCCTAAATCACGTATTTTATTTGAAACAAATAAACATTATCTCGTACATAAACACCATGATTACCCCTATTTGATGATTTCCATTAGGGCCACAATAAACAAAATGTTTTCATGACCTCCGACCCAATGGAACAAGGAACAAATAAAAAGAGGTTTATTGTTAAATAAAGGTTTCTCGCTAAAAAGGATTATTTAGTCGATAGGATTATTTTTAATATTTTTTTATTTCTAACGTTATTTTTATTTTCCCAATCGTTATAAACGTTCTCCTTACCCAGTATCTGATGGCATTGGCAAAAAAATTATTAAACTTTTTTTTTTCATTCGTTTTTAACGCTTTTTGTTTAATGTTCATCATTTTTCTTTGGCATACTGTGTACCATTCTCCCACGTAAGGTCAAGCATTTTGTCGTCGACGGCAATTTCCTAACGTTGAGCATTCACACTAAGCAAGCGGGCGCCATAAGGTCGTTTCAGTTGTTCTACACAACAAATACTATTTTTTTTTTCTGCTGAGAAAAATTATCAACCTGCAATATGACCAAGACAAATTTAATGACTTAATATTTATCCGAATATTGATGAATGCCAAACCAATGACATTCATTTGATAATAGTGGACTTACAAATTCATGGAGGTGACGCCCACGCCGAGAGTACCTGGAGGACCTGTTGGTGGACGTGCGCTGCTCAACATATACAGACTTAAAAAGAGCCGCACAGGACAGGGGGGGAATGGAGGAGAAGAGTTCAAATTGTTGCAAACCAGTCTTAGGACTGCAACCACGGAAGGAAGGACAAATTCATAATTAGCCACCCTGTTATCTCACTTTCAGACCTTAGTATGTCTTGATAACGGCTCTTATATGCTTATTTAAAAGAAAACTAAAAAAAAAAACATAAGTTTTTTATTTATTTGTATGGCACTCCTCAACACATCCAATTTGGTAATCTAGACTAATTTAAGAGCGTGGTTGGGAGACTTCGTTGTTTCAGGTTAAAAACTACTAGAGTAGGCATGAAGCTCGTTGTTCACCATCACACCTGTTGGTTTTTCTACCACTTGTAAAGACATAAAAAAACTTGCATATCTCGAACGCGCGAGTATTGTTATCAAACAATCTCGACCAGACAGACAATTATTCTATTTTTTTTTTTGTATTATCGACTATCAAACACGAAACCCCCGGATGCAAGTCAAGGTTCTTACCAACTAAGCCACGGAGGTCGTCAAGTATCACATTATAAGTAATATTGTTACATTAAAATGCGCTTTTTGGTGTCTATGGAATATTATTTTATTAAAGTTTTGACAATTAGGGTAATTATTTTTTCACAAATTCAAACTAATTATGGGCTACATTTAACTGCCCTTATATAAAATGAATAATTAATTTAAATTGGTTTCAAAAGTAAAGTTATTTGAAAATTTCTTTTAGTGTTCGTGAGTATGATTAAAGTTAAATTTTATTAGATTACATTAATCGTTGTTTCTATTATTAATACATTTACAGTTATAGTTTAATTTTGACAGAATTAAAAAGTTTCAAAGTAATTAGCAATAATCTAATGGTGCTTTCTATAACTGGATCACATTTGAAAATTTCACTTTTTTTACTCTTTATTTATACGAAAATTGAGCTCCTAATTTCAAGTCAGTAAAAAAATGTGTTTCATTCCCGATTTTTCTTTTCCTTTCCTCTTCACAATCCCTTTCTTTTCTTTTGATTGATGATATCTCACTTTGTATGAAAAATAATTTTCGGGTGATTGTCCGTCTTTGTGGGGTTCGTGGGTATATGCTCACGTATGTGTTTATGGATTTCGTGGTGATGGATAGTCATTTGAATGATTTATCCAACCGTGTAACCTGCTTCATTTACTTTTTTCTGGTTGGTTGGAAGAGATTGCCGCCTTGCAATAAGCCCGCCTAATTCTATTTACAATAAAAGTGTTTAATAAATAGGCATTCAAATGAAGAAATATCAAGATCTGCTATAATAATGGTTCACAACAGCGTATTTGTGTAATCTTGGATGTATGGGTGTGAAACGTGGAGGTCGAATATTAATGAAAAGAGTCAAGTAAATGGAACGGAAATGCTTGCACTGAGAATACGTAGGAAACTAAATGTGAAGAACAATCCTCAGTCATGAACCGAAAAAAGGAGAAACGATATTAAAAATCATCAACGTTGGTGATCTATGGAATTGAAACATGGACGTGAAAAATAAAAGAAATGAGCCGAGTAAATGCAAAAGAAATGCATGCATTCAGATAAGAATGTGTAGTATATCAATGTATGACAGAAAACTAGTGTATTTATCAAGGGCGAATGTGAGCTAAAAACTGATATGTTAAGCAGGGTGAAAAAGAGCAGGTAGATATTATTTGGACATTGGAACGGCTGACAAAAAATTGACTAAACAAGTTTATAAACAAGAATAAGTAAGAGTCATGGTAGAAAATGACAAAGAAGGGCATTGTTAGAGCATAGTTAATTAAGATTAGAAAAAAGGAAAGATACTGAGAAATGTATAAATAATGAGCCGTGAAAGATGGATGGATGTAAAATACGAGAAGGAAGTAGGAGTATATCATGATAAGTTACTTTGACACACTGTCCTCTGTACCTATCCCAACAAGGAAATGGTGGGATGGTGTTTATGTATCCATAAAAGTTATTATTGTCTATAATATTTAAACAAATAATATTTCCTGGCTAAAACAGGTTAGCTTCATCATTTTCGATATTTTAGAATAAACTCAAGAAATATTATTTATCTCAAAATATTCCTTGTTCTTAATAACCATACGATTGTAATTTAATTAACTCTTATTTACTATTTTCTTTGAGATCTTAAATTTTAATTTTTGTTAGGTTTTCTCAAACTATTGTAAATACATTACGCTCAAGACAAGGTCATGGATAACAGTAAGTACTATTAAATAAAAGCTGATTGGTTGTAAGAAATCGTTCTAAAGCTATAAATTCGCCAGATGTATGTTATTTGAATGAAAATGTTAAATAAATATTACAACCAAGGCTTACTTAATCCATGAAATATCCCGATGCTCTCTACCTCTTTGATACGTCAAGGCATCAAAATGAAAAAGGTAATCAATCCTCTATAGTACAGTTTTGTATATTTTGATACAATTTAACGTCATATCATTGAAACAGCTTTAAAACTATTTCGACAAGTTCCTACATACACACCATGAAGTGCTTTATTAATGGTGTTTTGTTTACTTTTTTTACTTTTTACCTAAAAATACTTATTTTTTTTTAATACAATTTAACGTCATATCATTGAAACAGCTTTAAAACTATTTCGACAAGTTCCTGCATACACACCACGAAGTGCTTTTTTAATGGTGTTTTGTTTACTTTTTTTACTTTATACCTATAAATACTTATTTTTCAATAGTAAAAAACTATCACATAGCAATATGTTGCTGTAAAAAACCTTTTACTTAATTCAAGTCTCAGAGATTCAAATCTTGTCTTCACGTAATACCTTTTAAACAATAAAAGCCTGTGACCCATTACGTACCGAAATAATGATACACTAATGTAGAGGCAGCCTTTAATATCGTAGAGGCTAAGTTTTATCGATGGGCAGACAAACAAAGGCCGTTAAAAGGATCCCAAATTAGACTCGGTGGAAAGCCTTTGTACGTGAGAAAAAGACAAAAATTACTTTCCTAAAAAGAAAGAAGGAATTAACCGTAGAGAAATCTCGCTTCAAAAACAATTCATTAACACATTTCTAGTAAACACTATTAACCAAATTGCGTTACTGTTTTTTTGGGCTTCCTAGTTTTTTATGACCAATCGAGTTTGTTGACTGATATTTATTTCCATTGCGTCCGTTTTCTTTATAGTGTTCCTCGCTACCAATAGCTTAGATACACTTATATAATAGTGAATGTTAGCTGGAAGAGAGTTTTATTTTGTTTTCCACAAAATTAGGCATTTTTCCTGTTTTTTGTGGTTAACTTACATTATTTATGGTTATAGATGTAGTTAATTAGCGTCAGTGATCGTGGTAAAATGGTAAACATTCACGCTAAGCAAACGGAAGCCCCAGATTCGATAACTGGCGGATTCAAATACGACTGGATTTTCTCTAAGATCATTATACATTTGAATTTGTTTTTTTTTCTACGAATTATCATAAATTATTCTAGTGCTATTAAGCAACACAAAGATCACCATGAAAACCATTGTCTAACGAAAGGATGTAGTAGATTAAACAAGCCGATTGTCTTGAAATGTGGATCTTCTTGACGTCGAAACATTGGGTTTGATTTGTTACGACTGTGCATTTGCTGAAGTGTAACAGTTGGCATAAAATAAACCAATACACGCACAGATACATTCTACCTACAGAATGTCTGACAATCATGAATGATATTAAATCAAAGAAGGAAGATAGCCAATCAAATCAAAGAAGTTAAATTGCCTATCAAATCAAAGAAGTTAGATAACCTACCAAATCATAGAAGTTATATATTACATATATTTGTTATAACAATCTGGCACGTTTAATGCTTGCATTGATAGTATCTAAAATTTAACCATAATGGTCTAACCTTAATGAATTAACCTTCAATGTATTTGGTAAGACTGACGAATTCACAGGCGGAAGATTTATTCATTTTGAAGGGAGACCAGAGTATTGTTGCATTCGAAATATTCTGTGTATAAAAAAGTTTTGTTTGAACTCCAGGCCTTAAGCCACTTTATAAGAAAATTTATTGCTCTGCGATTCGTTTCCTTTTCTCATAATATCGGATCTTAAGTCCGTCGTCACTACTATTTTTTCACACTCAGGTATGTCGCCCACGGAGGAGTCCCTTTGCACCATTCCTTTTTCGTGACTTTGTGACGTCGCGCTAATAAAAAAGATAAATAAGTTTTAGATCTTCAAGTGTAGATCGCGTTGGATGGGGACTTATTTTGTCCCTCAGAAAAGCGCGAGTGGAGGTAAAATCAAACTATACTGAACTGACAAATTCACAGAACTTACAGAAACAGTTAATTATCAACCAATCGCAAGTGAGGAAAAGTAATTAGACGAGAGTTAAGATTTTTCTCTTAATCCTACAAAAAAAAGCTTTGGATGAATCTTTCAAACATATTATTGTGGAAAACTCACTAGACTAGTTTTCAAAAAAGAGGAGCCCTTGTTGAAATAAAGTATAAAGACTTCGGCTTAATGTGTCGAACGGACTAAACAATCCTTGCAGTGACAGAAAATTGGGATTACTTAAACAGTTTTATTTGTTGTACTTCCCGTAGAAATTATGTGTTACGAAAGGAATGTCTGGTGATCTATCTGTCTTCTATACTTACCTCAATAGGTAAACGGCGTGATGGTATATTTGTATATAATTGAATTATTTTTAATCTAAAGTGCCATTTATAGCATCCAATGTTATTGTTTGATGTATAATATAAATTGAATATAAAATAGTTTCGTGTCTTGACTCTTAATTTTGTGTTGTAGAATTTCCATGATTCTTCGGAAGGAAATAAGTCATAAATAGAAACGTTAAGTTTTCATATTCATACAATTCATTAAATAATATTCCAAAACGATTTAATAGATAAGAAAGTACCAAGAAACGTGGAAATGAAAAAAAAAACAATATTGTTTATGAAGTTACATAATATGCCTTGTATTAATAGCAGTTTTTCCTCTTGAGAAATTTCAACACGACTTGAAACTTGGTTAATTCAATTCAAAATGTTTAAGAAATTAAATAGTAAAGGGTAAGTAAGTAAGTATAAAGAAGAAGAAGTTAGAGATTCAAACTGTAAATAAATGGCGAGAAGTCGTAAATAATCCTTTAATTAGATTGCTTTTGATGAAATTCTCGCCAAAAATTATGGAATTTTCCATGAAATAATTAACAATCAGGCTGAGAGCGTTAATAATTGCCCGGAGTACGAATAATTACTTAGTTTTCCAAACATTTTACCCAAAAAATTAACATTATCAAAAGGTTTCTTATTTCATTCCTGCTTTTTTTTAAATCGTAAAACTAACGTACTGTCCTCAATATAATATGAATCAGGTAGAATTATTTTTCCAAGTAATTTTAAGGTACAGAAATAAATCAACATTCGTAGAGCAGTAAAAGACATGGTCCATGATGTACCGAGAACTGTTTTTGATAATTACTCAATAATAAATAACATCTTCTTAAATTGAATGGTTGAAGTAAAATAAGCACTAAGTACCAAAAAAAAAAACTAAGTATGCAGTTTCGTTCTATATGTCATATGGAACGAAACTGGATACTTTTTTTTTTTGTTTTTTTTTTTTGGTACTTAGTGCCTATTTTACTTCAACCATTCAATTATAGAATACGCATGTTCACTTGTATGTATGGAAGTGGAAATTTGAAAAATATCAAATAGTAATTCAACTAGAATAAAAAGTGGTATAATTGTGGTGAATACGAGTATATATAATAAAAACTGTAAAAACAGTGATACAACTACAATATAAGCAGTTAAATTAGTGATGTAACTAGAAAATAAACCGTATAAATTGCGTACTCATTGAATAATACTAGGTATTACAACGAATTAAATAATATGTAGTGAAATTATTAAGGGTTGGAGGCGAATGTAAAAAAATCGTGTGACTATCTGGACATAAAAAACAAACATACCTGTCAATAAATAAAAAACAAACATACCTGTCAATAAATAAAAAACAAACATACCTGTCAAGAAATAAAAAACAAACATACCTGCCAAGAAATCCCAAATAAATATTTTTTTAATAGGTAATCGATAAAAACTGCAACGTTTTGTGCCGCCACATCGAAACCATAAATGCAATTATAAGAGTCAATATAATTGAGAGCCGATACCAACAGGACAAAAAACCTTCTCAAAGTGGCAGAAATGAGAACCCGACGCTCCATCGCAGGCAGAACTCTTAGAGATCGGATCAGAAATGAGACGATAAGGTCTGTATGTGGTGTTGAAGACATAGTAAGATGGGGAAGAAACAGAAGGCGCTTCTAGAGGGATCATGTGGACCCCATGGAGGATATAAGACTGGCAAGAATCGTTTAGACTGAAAACCCTAACAGCAGGAGATTACCAGGAAGGCCGCCGAAAAGGTGGAATGACAGCTGGACGTCATCATCCCAGGACAGCCCACAGTCACAAACAGGTCATACGACCTTAACCAAGAGGAAGAAGAAGAATATAATGAAATAAATTTAAAAATAATGACAAATTAAAGCTTAAGGTGATTATATTTTTTAAAAATAAACAAGAATGCTCTCTAAGTAGAACAGTTCCTCATAGAAAGAAGAAACGCGACATTGAATGCCGAGAAACACATGATCTACGAGTATAATCTCTATTTTAAAACAAATATATTTGTCAAAAAAACTCATTTTTAACATGAAATCGAAAAAAAATGAGAGGGCTGAAGAACTATTGACAGAAGGAAAGGTGAGAAATATGAGATAAAGAAAAGCATGCCTTGTACCCTACATTGGAAGGGCCAAGCCAAAAATTGAAACCTATAGAAATGAATTATCCAAAAAGGGTAACTTGTTCTCAACCAGGCATGGCTAACTAACTTGCATAGAAAACAATTAATATGTAAGCAGTTCTATAAGGTCCTGGAAAATTATGGCCATGTTTCCAGCACATGTGAAAATAGATGTAGGTGTACGATTGGACTCAACAGTCACAGTCAGAGATGTGTCGAAGATGCCGCATTATTCAATTATCTCTTGTAGATGATAAACATAAACGATGTAATATACGAATAAACAAGACCAGTTATAATTGCTTTTATTTTTTAATACAAAATGATTTTTTTAATACAATTTAAAAAATAGTTTATTAATTTTAATATTTTCCGTACTAAATTAACGCACTTTATTACAATATCAATTAATGAAAGGCAAAAATATTTAATGCAGATCAAAAAATGATTCTAAAAACCACTTGGCAAAATGGGGTGGGAGCTTATTAAAATAATCCGCATAGTCATTAAATAACAAAAGAGGCTTTGCGTATCGCGAGTAACGTTATGTTTATTATATATAACAAGGCTAATTTCCAAGGCATTTGAAGGTAAAAAGACAAAGGCTTTCTGCATAATTGCTTTAACAGGGATACCGTTAGTTTGGTTTTTAAAAGAGTCCTCCTTGTTTTCAAAAGATTATGTATTGAATTACAACCTTTCAATATTTGTAAGTTGTGATTTATATGTATTAGGTGTTAACATAAGTTGTGTCCGTTTTTTTTTTCAAATTTAAAAATGAGCACCAAAAATAAAGCAAAATGGTAAAGGTTATACGTCACTCGAAAGAAAGTTTTCTGCTCTACAAGATATTGTGTTTGCTTTTACGTTATATATATTATTCTATTTTATTACAAGCCTTCAAAATGGAATGTCAAGTAGACGAAAGTGAGCATTTTCGACACCTCCTTCTGTTCGCGTTCAATCGAAGGAATAAAGCTGCCAAATCTGCTGGCAATGTTTGCGAAATGTGTACGGTGGAGATGCTATGAATAAAAAGACTGCTCTTTGATGGTTTTTGCGTTTCAAAGACGGTAATGTCGACCTGAAAGATATGGAGCGTTCCGGACGACCAGTGGACTTCGATGAGGATCGCTTAAACCATATTATTCATGAAAATCCCCTTCAAACCACCGTAGAATTGGCTGAGCAGATGAATTGTAGTCACATGATTGTACACCGTCATCTTAAATCAATGGGAAAAGTCCAGAAGTTCGGCGCTTGGGTTCTACATGTTTTAAATGAAAACAACCAAAATAAACGTTCGACAAAAACCATCGACGAGCTGTCCTATCATTCATAGCATCTCCATCGTACACTTCGCAAATATCGCGAGCAGATTTGGCAGCTTTAGTCCCTCGATTGAACGCGAACAGAAAGAGGTGTCGAAAATGCTCACTTTCGTCTACTTGACATTCCATTATGAAGGCATGTAATCAAATAAAATAATATATGTAACGTTAAAGCAAACACAATATCTTGTAGAGCAGAAAATTTTCTTTCGAATGGCGAATAACCTTTACCATTTTATTTTACTTTTGGTGTCAATTTTTAAATTTGAAAAAAAACGGACACAACTTATGTTAACACCCAATATTATAGAATGTGTGGGAAGTGGGTTTACTAGAGATGCCACGCGATAAATTGCAGAGTATTTTACCCAAAACCGTGCGGAAACATTAATACTAGGTTATTCAAAAAGTTTTGAAAGCGACATCTATGGAGCAGTAGAAAAACCAAACTACGCCATTTTAATATTTCATCTTTCATTAGAACGTACTCAAAATTTCATTTCGATCTGTCAATTCATTTTTTGTTTACAAGCCATTTGAAGTTGACGTGTCAGTGAATTTTTTAACAATGGAAAAATCCGAATATCGTGCAGTGATTAAATTCTTTGTTTTGGAAGGTTTATCGGCTACTAAGATCCATGCAAAGATGGTGAAAGTATTAAAGGAGTCTTTTCCTTCATTTCCAACCGTTCACCGATGGGTTTTGGAGTTTAAGCGTGGCCGTACAAGCGTTAAAGACGACCCACGCTCAGGACGTCCAAAAAGTGCATCAACACCAGAAATCATAGCGAAAATACAGGATATGGTTTTGGAACATCATCGATCGACTGTGGATGTGATAGCTGACACCATAGGCATCTCACATGGAACAATATGGCATATTTTGGCTGAAGTTTTGGGTTTCAAAAAACTGTGTGCACAATGGGTGCCGCATTTGCTAACAATGCAACAAAAACACGTTCGAATGCGACTTTCTGAGCAACATTTGGAGGAATTTCGAAAGGATAAAAAGTATTTTCTGCGTCAATTCATCACTATGGATGAGACTTGGGTCTACCACCATGATCCTGAATCAAAACAAGAGGCTAAGGAATGGTGTGAACCAGGCACTTTGGCTCCGAAGCAAGTTCGTGTCCAGAAATCGGCCAAGAAGGTGTAAGCGTCAGTTTTTTGGGATGCAAAAGGAATTTTATTGATAGATTATCTCCTAACTGGTAAGACAATCAACTCTGATTATTATTGTGACCTTTTGGACCAGTTGGATGAAAAAAATTGTGAAAAAAGACCCGGTTTGCAGAAGAAAAAAATCATTTTTCATCAAGACAATGCACCTGCTCACACAGCTCAAAAAACCATCGCGAAAATCAGTGAATTGGGGTACGAATTGTTGCAGCATCCACCCTATTCGCCAGATTTAGCTCCCTCTGACTTCTGGCTGTTCTCACACCTCAAAAAATTCCTTCGTGGAAAGCATTTTTCATCAAACGAAGAGTTTATAGCCGTCGTAGAGGAGTATTTTGCAGGCCTTCCAGAAAGTCATGATGGGACAACAAAGTTGGAAGATCGTTGGACCAAGTGTATTGATCTTATGGGAGACTATACTGAGCAATAAAAGTGATTTCCCCCCAAAAAAAAGGTATTTTCATTTCCGCTTTCAAAACTTTTTGACTAACCTAGTAGTAATGTATGATTGTTTTTTTAGTAACATACCTCATAATATAGATTAAATTGACGATTAATTTATGTGATGTATACATGCGATACGCGCATGTTAGCGGAGAGGGGCGCGTGCGCGCAGTTAACAGATTCATCATTGGCCGACAGTAGGTACTCCGATACCAGAGCTCAAACTGATTACACGCCATCCGTTTAAACTTTCAAACTTTGACCCAGATATTTATGATTTGATTAATAAAAAAACTGCTTCATCTAAATAAAATAATATAAATTTATTACATAAACCATCTCAGCTTTGATACATATTAAAAACAAAAAAAATGATACTTTGATATTTGTTGCATCTGTAGCGACCGTGCGTGCGGTCACTGAACCCACTGAGGCGATCTTTGGCCGCTCGGTCATTGAGCTCGCTCTGCAAGGAATGCGTGACGGCGCTGGGCGAAGGTCGCCGCGCGGTCATTGAACTCACTAGTAGCGAACAGCGAGAGTGAGACGCCGACATATGTCTTGCCTCTCCTACAGACCGTAGTATGAAATGTATATGGAACACGTGGCAATAACCAGTGTGTCCGGCGAAGTGAGACGGCGACATCTTCTGCGCCGTTCTATACATTATAAATACATACGCTCTCAATAAACTTTCTCTCTTTGCTTATCTCGATCTCGACGACTTTTATTAAAACAACCTCATCCTTCTATGCGAAACACTAGTCTCTAAACATCTTTTAAACTCGGTTGCCAAAGAAACAATTAACACTGTAAATTTATATTGATTGGGAGTTCGTGACAATTTAGTTATATTATATATCAAGAAGGTCGCCAGTGAGAAGGCTTGAAAACTGCTGATATTTTTTATTGATACTTGAGACACTCAATGGTGCTATGAAAAAATTATCTACATTTTTTACAGATTGATGGTAAAATAATTTGACTAAATTATTTTTAATACTATACTATGCTTACCGTTTACTTCTTTATTCCCACTTAAAAGTAGATCTTGCTTTAAAAAGTGGTTTGTCTTTATAGTACTTCAATTGTAGAAATGTTCTGCAACTCACCTGAAATAAAGAAGAAAAAAAAAACAATTACGTTTTGCATTACTCAAAAGGTTTTAAGGGGTTGTAATCTCTACCTAAAAAGTAATAGTTTATATTATTACTAGTCCTGTAATACCACATTCTTCAAAATTCTAAATCATAATATATGACCTCCGTGGCTTAGTTGACAAGACACTTGATTTCCACCGGTGGTTTCGCGTTCAGTTTCCAATGGTATCTTAAATATTGAAAAATTAGTTTCAATGTAGTAAAAAAAATCGTAATTGTATGGTTATAATATTCATCCCCGCAAGACGTGTGTGTGTAATATCTTTCCACTGGGCCGTGGTATTGCTTACACGTGCAATTATGAATAACAAATTCCATGTATCTAAATTCGGTAGATCGATCAATGGGACAGAATAAAATATAGTCTCCCGACCACACTCTTCAAGTTGTCCGAATCAAGAAATAATACACCGATATGAAATAAAAAATCATAAATATGTTTATTTTGATTATTTCAATAAAAACAATAATGCAAAGGACATTAAAATGACCGGCAGGCATATGGTTGCTCGTTTGTTTTATATAAATATATACCTTTACGTCATTTCTATATCGTGGTGGACAGAGATGACTGACCGCACAAATTTCCACTCTCGATACAGATACGAGTACTTCGCCTCTACTACATCCATACACCTTCACATACAACTTCTACGATTCGTATCTGTTTTAGGTTATGCATCATTTTGATTGCTTCCAAAATCTAAGGTAAGATAAAAGACTTGTTTACCATCACTGGAAAAGAAATCATTGAATCTATATTTTAGATCGTGTACCAAATGTTTTTTTTAATATTTTATTACATTTTATTTTTCTAATGTTGTGCGTGTAAAATAGACTTTTCGGAGGTAAACTGAACATTTTAGCTCGTTATGAATATTAATAATGCCATACATTAAGGTCCTAGTTGATATAACTTCAATAGAAACTCATCATTAGACTCTGACCTCCATAGCTTACTACGGGGAATCGTTATTTTCGGTAATGGCATTTAATGAATATACTGAAAAAGCATAATATTGTTAATATTTTCAGCTTCATCAATGTTATTCATTATAACTTAGGGTTACGGTAATGAGCATGAAAGCAGGACGTAACTTAATCTAAGGTGAAAGTTTTCCAAATTAAATTGGAAATAAACAATGTAATTTAGAAGTCAGTTTTAATAGTACGTGTATGTGCCATATATGGTTAAATAAAAAATATATGCAATTGTTTAATTAATTTAGTATATAAGAATTGCAACAAGACTGAAAAAGCCGAATAAACGCAGTAGAAATGCGTGCACACAGAATAAAACATGATTGGACGATATATGTCAGAATTTGGAAGGAATTGATTAAGGGTGAGTGTGAGCTTAAAGCTAATATGTTGAGCAAGATGCAGAAGAGCAATTTGAGATGGTGTGGGTATGAAGAACGAAGAAATACTAAAAAAAATAATATATCGTTCAAATCTAAGTGGAAGGTGGGGTAAAAAAAAACCAAGGAAAGTGTGATTCGATCGGGTGACCAACATTTTGAAACAATGAAATTAAAAAAAGTCAGAGTTGTATGAGAATGTGTATGGATATAGAAGAAGCGAATGATGTGTGTCGAGATAGGAAAGTCTGGTATTCTACCCAATCGACCTTCCCTAAAAACTAAGAATTTTGAATAAATTCTCAAAAAACAAATGTAATAAAATTTCATTTCGTAGGCATGTGTAATAAACAAAAAACAAATCAATTAAATGCGTTTCTGAAATAGCGAGAATTTTTTAACACTGTACAAGTAAACGTCTTTTACAAATATATTTAGTCGCCTTATCTCTCTTTCCAAATAGTTACTTTTAACGTTTAGTATACAAATGTTTAGTATGAAGAACGAAGAAATACTAAAAAAATTGATATATCGTTCAAATCTGAAGGGAAGGTGGGATAAAAAAAAGACCAAGGAAAGTGTGATTCGATCGGGCGAATAACACTTTGAAAGAATTAAATTAAACAAGTCAGAGTTGTATGAGAATGTGTATGGATATAGAAGAAGCGAAGGATGTGTATCGATATAGGAAAGTCTGGTATTCTACCCAATCGGCCTTCCCTAAAAACTAAGAATTTTGAATAAATTCTCAAAAAACAAATGTAATAAAATTTCATTTCGTAGGCATGTGTAATAAACAAAAACAAAACAATTAAATGCGTTTCTGAAATAGCGTGATTTTTTTAACACTGTACAAGTAAATGTCTTTTACAAATAGATTTAGTCGCCTTATCTCTCCTTCCAAATAGTTACTTTTAACGTTTAGTATACAAATGTTTAGTCAACCCGTGGTTTAATAAGAACAACAAATAAACAAACGAACAAATTTAATGATATTTAAATATATAATCTAATATTAACAAATTTAATCGAGGCACATTAATAAAGTTTAATATGTGATTATTATGTTACGTTGTATCTTAGCACACACATAAATGGCGATTAATTAGGAGTCTGTAATGGGAAAGTAGAGCCTCCACATAATTAAAAGCATACACCTAGAAACGTTTGACATAAGATACTATCAAAGTATGGGTCGTATTTTAATATGTCAATAAAAATTTACATTTTATTAACGATATTTTATGAAATTATACAAATGAACAGTATCAAAGGTACGAAAAGTTAAATAAAAAAAAATAAACACAATTTATCAAATTCTCTCTAAACTAAAGAAATTAAATTCTGAATGAAGATTTTTTTTATTATTCGTATGGTTTTCTTCAATATATCTTAAGTGACAATACAAACATATTGAATAGTGTGACTGGGAGCAAGAACCATCACGCGTGTTGGCAATAATGCACATAAAGAGCACGTTTATTAGGGAAAGTATTTTTACCAGACAGAGATTGTTTTTTTTGTACCATTGGGAATCTGATCTATAACCCTTCGATGGAAGTCAAGTATTTAACAATTAAACCACTGAGAATGCGAGAAAAGAGTAAATATTTTATAGGAAGTGTGCCTAACGAGGTTTATGGATATGGCAGAAGGGACAAATGTAAGCCAGAATATAATCAATAGGAGATCTGTCTCTCTGCCTACCCCAATAAGGATTCATAAGACAATTGACTTATAAGTAAAATTGTATGTGTAATGGTTTACTAGATAAAAATTAAATAAAAGTCTTAATTGAAATAACATGCAAATATCTTCAAAATTATGGAAGGTACCTTAAAGGATTTAACATCACAGAAAAAAATAATGTATTTTCAAAGATTAAAGATAAAAAGTTATTCAAAATTACTATTAAATCATCCAAATTGTCATAACAAAACATTCAATTATCAGTCAGAATTCGTAACATTTGCGGTCTTTTCAAATTGTTTTGGGATTGAAAAAAAAACCGCCCCATTTCATCGATATACGAGTACATCTTTATTATACAGTAATCTAGATTTGGGCAGCATTATATATGTCAATAGTCCAATGATCAGTTGACTTGTTATTAATTATTGGCATTCCGGTATAAATATACTTCCCTAAACCTGATTTTATTAAGTAGCGCTTATGAGCTGCTATAAATTAAAGAATAAAGCGCTATTGAAGCTATAACATATTACAAAACAGCGTCGTACGAGTCGCCTAACTATTGTTAAAAAAAACTTCTAATTGATTTCCTTTTATGGTATATTTATAGCACTGGCGTGACAATTTAGCTCGTTAACTCTAAAATATATTTGTCCGGATCGTTATTGGATCGTTAATTTAATATATTAAACATAAAATCCGAAATATATTGAATAAAAAAAACTGTCAAAAATATTATGATTCAAGTCACGAAAGTGTCTTAGATTGTATATTTGGTAAATGCATATATGCCATCACGCCATTTCCCTCTCGGGGTAGTCAGAAATTAAGAAGCGACAGACTTTCCTATCTCGACACACATTCTTCGCCTCTTCCACATCCATACAACTTCTACGACTTATTTGACTTTCTACGTTTCCTTCTTTCAGAATATTATTCACTTGATCCAATAATATTTTCATTCATGTTCCTCTCACACACCTTCCACTCACATTTGTACTATACATCTGTTTTAGTAGTTTTTATTCATTCATTCGTTCCACATGCTCAAACCATCTAAAACCACTTTAAGTTCGCATTCATGTCTTATCACTTCTTTCCGTGTTCTGTCATATATTGTCTCTCCATGTATTCTTCTCAAAGCACGCATTTCTACAGCATTTATTCGGCTGCTATCAGTATTTTTCCACGTTTCATTCTAATACATCAAGTTTGCAATAAAATACTAATGTCTTACTCTTCCATCATCTGAGAAAATAAAATCGCAGAATTCCTCAACTTGTTCCAATTTCCGCAAAAAATACGGCTGTGGAAATGTAATCGTACTTCACATACGAAACTCTTAATTTCTTATATTTTTATCTTCACAGGCAATACAAAGAAAATGAGTCAATGTTGTTGAATGACATTTAAATTGCATTTCGTAGAATTTTAATTCGATTTTTTATACCGGAGCACTACAGCAATGTCACTGATCAATTAATACGCACGATATTAATAAATATTTTTTAATCTGTTTAAAATATATTTGACGTGAATGAATTGTGATTGGTAAACTATTTCAGGATTGGACGTGAATTAAAAAATTTTTTTGAAGAAAGATTCGTGAATATAATATATAATAGAGAATAAAACCTACCTTTAAAAAAAAATGAAACCAACATTCGTATATTATCTTGAATATTCTCAAGATGTTCACAAGTAAAATATAATTTGAAAAAGTCTTTCGTCGATAAAAAAAATATCACTGATAAAAACTTTAAGCGAAATAAAACCTTATTTTAGCACATCACAACGCTTTCAATAACATATTTAATATTTTTATAAGACTCATAGTTTATTTTAACTTTAAAAAGTATTTCACTTAAATGGCATTGATTAAAATCTTTAAATAAATCATTAATTTCGTTATTATATAATATTTTACTTCTAAAAAACATTTTACAGATCGAAATAAAATGTACAATTTTCTTAAACCTGTTTGTTGGTGTTTAAATAATGGCAAAAAATAATTAAAATAAAATAATTTTTGAAGCATTAGTTCAACTCTTACATTAATTTAATTTTTGTATAATTATTTATTATTCAACTGTATTTTGAGCTTTCGCGACATGATTCTTCTTCCGATTGTAAAAAGCTTTAAAAAACCACTGAAAATCGCTCTTCCTCTGATTATTCTTTATTAAAAACACACAAGTCAAAATGGATATAGCATGGTGATCTCTATGTATAATTCGTTCAACGCTCTCGACAGAAAATCCTGTTTAATATAAAAATCTAAAAACACAGTTCTACCGCAAGTAATAAACTCACTTCAATTTCAAAGTTTTGAAGCTTCAAAGTTGAAGAAGCGAGTAATTCAAACAAATTGACAGAAGGGGCTTAAATTCGTTGCGGTCGTATTAGCAGTGGGAACAAGTCAAAAATGAGACAGAAACTTGGAGACGATTCAAAGCTCCTCCACCATTAATATACACGTATGAAGTTAGTCAGTGAATAGGTAACCACTAACCACAAAAACCTGTTGAGGATGTATAAATCATAAACTTTAATGAACTTCTATAGGGGCTCTCAACCATTCATATAAAAGGCCTAGTACTTTGAGAGGGTTTGGATGAATCGAACTGATAAAAGGCAGATAAAACAAATCTGACTGGTAAACGTTACAGTAAGAAACCGACCAAAATATAGTTGGACCAAATACTCGAAAATAAATGTAAGGATTAAAAAAATTCTAATTATGAGAAGATTTATGGTACCAGAGAAAACGAGAGTAGTAATCCAGAACTGGGCAAAAAAATGTAGATAGACCGTATAAGACTCGATGGTAAGAATAAGTAAAAAGCATTGCAAGACCTCAGTGAAGATATCTGACAAGAGATAGGACCGAATGGAGACATCAAGGAGATATATATCCATGTACATAACAACATCCCACACAGCAAAAGTAATAAAAGAACAATTTTTATAGCGCTGTTTAGGGAGCAGACACCTCTCAAGGGCGCTCTAGCTCGTGATTCGATTCCACTATTATTGAAACATTACAAAAAAGCAAAAAAATATATTTGAATGGAAGGATTTGATGGTGGCTGCTGCCATTAGATTGGTAATTTTCCCGTATATGCATATTTTCAGAAAAACATTTGGTAAGAAAACCGCGTAACCATGGAAATATAAACTACAAAGAAATCTTTGTAGTTCTACCGATATGTGATCGTAACACATAAAAAAAAATGGATTTTTACGGAGAAATGGGTAAAAATAAATTGAAACTCTTATATCCTTACATATCCAATTCCTATTGAAATCGGTTTAATATTGTATTTTGCAGTTCAATTATTTGAAGATTTTTTTGAACCAGTAGAAAAATAGTTGACAAATTTACACTCACTTCTTGTACCTTAGTCAATTATGTTATTGAAAATTTAATTTCACCACACAAAAAAGGATTTCTTTTTAAATTCTTCAGTACAGCGCAGAAAAAAGAAAGTCAGTGAGAAGATCACCCCAAAAAGGAGAACACCGGTAGATCGCCTGAGAAAGAAAAACGGAGAAAGCAGGTAGATCGGACGTGTAAAGAAAAGCTTGAAGCTTGGACTGAATAGGGCAAAACTGAAGAAGTTGGTCAGATATCAAAATTAATAGGTGACCGTACTGGCGAAGCTAAAACTCCGATCCATAAAAATAAAGAAAAAAGATTATGAAAGTTAAAATCCACTTATGTTAGTTAACAAGGTTTATCTTCAATAATGTAATTGCGAATACTCAGGTATTTATTGTATTATAGATACAAACATATTATCACACCATTTCCCTATTGGAATTAGCAAATAGAACTGAGCACCAAGTTTGCCTATATCGACACACATCCTTCGCCTTTTCTACATTCATACACCTTCTCATAAAACTCAAACGATATCTGGCTTTTTCATTTCCTTCTTTCTTAATATTATAAACTTAATCCTACCATGCCCTCATTGGCCTTTCACTACTCACATTTGGACCCTTTATTTGTTTTTTTTTAAGTATTTCTTTATTCACTCGTTCTAAATATATGCCCGAACCATATTAAATTGCAGTTCGTAATCCTACTCAACACACCAGCCTTAAGTTCACATTCATCCCTAATCTTTTCATTCTGTATTCTGTCATACATTATCAACCCATGTATTCTTCTCAGTACACAAATTTTTACAGCATTTATTCGGCTCCATTCATTTTTTTCCGCTCAGGTAATATGACCATATTTTTAGATAGGAGATACAAAGAGGAGTTTCTACGAGAAAATAGAATTAAAAAAATCTGATTATGAGCCTGATTACCAAAGCTATACACATACCTGGTAAGTAACGCAACCAGCAGCTTATTCCAAGAGTGTAGAAGAAATACCACTGACCGCGATAAATGGTGGCGAATAATTCCTTCTATAGTGCGGCCAATTCGCTGGTAAGATCAAATTCGATAATCACGAGTGCTATGAATACAGCATTACTAATAAGAAAAAGAACTTAGGTAAAATAACGTCTTAAAAAAATCTTATTGAACAATTTTTAAATGAATCATTTTTTAACAAAAAAAATTATTGAGATAAGACGATTATTATAAGAGATTTAGGTCCGCGTCCCGAGAATTGAGCACGGCTGGACAAAAAGGATTAGGCCAGAAAAGCACGCGATACCGCGATGTAATCGGCTAAAAATACCCAATCCAGAAGTTTATTCCACGGTGACATTAAATTATTTTATAGTTTATATTTTATAACTTTACTTGAATTTATTATTATTTCAATACTGTTTCAAATTGCCACCTCTTCTCTCACTTCGTTCATCATTGATTTATTTATAAATTTTAATGTATCTCTGTGAAAAATTCTTAAGCCCTCATCAATAAGCCAACATTATTTATATGATATATATAATCATTTTATATTTGTTATTTATATTTTGTCGTTGACAAAAATTATCAATAAATAGTACAAACGGTCTTATTAAAGAAAAACGTCATATTTGAATAATACTCTAGAAATATAGTTTTTTTCATCTTATTTTAGGCATATTAGCCTGTTATGGTCCTGCATCATTGTTTGCCTCTTGCGACGTTGACTGCTAGCTGTCTTTCCATCCTTTGGGAGGTCGTCCTGGAGGTCTGCTTGCTTGGGGGATACTGTCCCTGACCATTCTTACGGCTCTTGGTTCCGCCATTCTAGATACGTGTTATAGAAATATAGTTTGATGAAGTAAAATTAATTTAAATTGTAATCTATCCGTAGTTTTGTCAAAAAATGTATGTCCTTCACTTGGAAGTATCGAGTTCAATTACCCAATCACATTCGTCGTCGTTACTGAGACTCGTAATCAAGGATCCTCTCGTCATTCCAACGTCAATTCAAAGTAATATGGTATTTTTAGGTCAAATTCAAACGCAGAATTGCACCAGATGTTTTTGGACAGTGGTTTTTGATATTTATAGTATATGAGCATTATCTTGTGTCGTAGAATGCTGGTTCTCGATCAAATCCTTGATCACCCTTACGGAGTTTTTACATTTAATACGCACGATCACTTACCGCATCGTCACCACGTATCTATTTTTCACTGTACACTGCATGTACCGTATCGTCACCACATATCTCTTTTTCACTGTACACTGCATGTACCGTATCGTCACCACGTATCTCTTTTTCACTGTACACTGCATGTACCGTATCGTCCCCACGTATCTCTTTTTCTCTATACACTGCATGTACCGTATCGTCACCACGTATCTCTTTTTCACTATACATTGCATGTACCGTATCGTCACCACGTATCTCTTTTCACTGTACACTGCATGTACCGTATCGTCACCACGTATCTCTTTTTCACTGTACACTGCATGTACCGTATCGTCATCACGTATCTCGTTTTCATTGTACACTGCATGTACCGTATCGTCACCACGTATCTCTTTTTCACTGTACACTACATGTAGCGTATTGTCACCACGTATCTCTTTTTCATTGTACACTGCACGTACGCGTCATTTTAAAGACGTATCAACTTATTTTGATCCATCTTCGAAACACACATACGTCTACATCATTCCACCGTGGCCCTTGCGGGCTGAGCAGAAATAATAAAGCTATCACCTTTTCTATTCAAGCACACACCTCCACCATATTCATATATCTCGTCATGCTCAATCTTCAATTTTTCATACTTCTCACTTTGCCATATTTTAAAATCTGGTCCATTAGATCAAGTCATGTTTTCCTTGGGCTACCTCTTCCACGCACACCTTGCATATCTGTTTGTATATTCGTTTAGTCATTCTTTCATTACTCATTCTCTCCAGACGTTCAAACCATATTTAAGGTTCATTCTTCATCTTATTAAAAACATCAATTGTATCCATGCATTCATTTCTGATGTCGTCATTCCGTCGTCTTTCAAACATCGACACTCCACAAATTTTCATTAGTCCATACATCTCCACTGCGTTAACTTTATTTTTATCGTTCTTTTTCTAAGGCGAAGTTTCATTTCCATACATTAAGATTTTTAAAACGGTCCAAAAAATCGCTCTAGCAATTTGAAACATTTGTCGAAAAAATGCGCTAACTTATAACCTTTCATAATAATATACATTCAGTATGCGTGTCATTAAATTATCAACGAAAACAAGAAATATGAAACTACCCTCTGGAAAACCCAATAAAATATGTCAATCATTAGATTTCACTTGACGAAGATTGATTGAAGACAATATAAAGTTACAAACTTGATGAAAATTTCAGCTTTTATTAACTTACCACATCCTGCGTCGGCGCACTGAATTGTTAAGAACCAAAACACGTGTCTCTAATTCAGCAACTGCGTTAAAGCGGATTAAATGATTAAATATACAGAAATGGTTAAAATCTCACTATTGTGTTAAATATCGACGTTTGACTCGGAGCCGCATTACGCACAAAACGGATTTGCCTAAACACGTACAAATCTAAATATTATTCCTGAAGCAAATTTTAACGTTGACGTTCAAACGGAAACACGAATCGGGGCGATTGTATTTCGACAGGAGCGAATCGGAAAATATAATTCATTCTTTTTTGTACAATCTATTAAATATAAAATGTATTTGTTTCATAGTTAAGTGTGCGACTTCCGTGGCCTAGTTAATAAGACGCTTGTCTTTGGAGTTTGTGGGTCCGATTACATGCCACTTATCAACTAGGTTGTACTGTATACAACGAAAGTGTTAAACAAATATGTACATTCGTATGCAAACAGTTAACCAAATTAAGAACAATATATGAATATGTTTATTAATCATGTGTTTCCTCAATACTATGGAATTCTCTTTTAAATGGCACAAGGTTTTTCAATTGTTTTTTAACAAATAAAAAATAAATATTCTATTCTGCTCTGGTGATCAATGAGAATTATCTTTTGAGGGGAATACAAAAATCTGTTTTGGCGGTCAGTGAGAATTATCTTTTGAGGGGAAAACAAAAATCTGCTCTGGTGGTCAATGAGAATTATCTTTTGAGGGGAATACAAAAATCTGCTCTGGTGATCAATGAGAATTATCTTTTGAGGAGAATACAAAAATCTGCTATGGTGGTCAATGAGAATTATCTTTTGAGGGTAATACAAAAATCTGCTCTGGTGGTCAATGAGAATTATCTTTTGAGGGGAATACAAAAATCTGCTCTGGTGATCAATGAGAATTATCTTTTGAGGGGAATACAAAAATCTGCTCTGGTGGTCAATGAGAATTATCTTTTGAGGGGAATACAAAAATCTGCTCTGGTGGTCAATGAGAATTATCTTTTGAGGGGAATACAAAAATCTGCTATGGTGGTCAATGAGAATTATCTTTTGAGGGTAATACAAAAATCTGCTCTGGTGGTCAATGAGAATTATCTTTTGAGGGGAATACAAAAATCTGCTCTGGTGATCAATGAGAATTATCTTTTGAGGGGAATACAAAAATCTGCTCTGGTGGTCAATGAGAATTATCTTTTGAGGGGAATACAAAAATCTGCTCTGGTGGTCAATGAGAATTATCTTTTGAGGGGAATACAAAAATCTGCTCTGGTGGTCAATGAGAATTATCTTTTGAGGGGAATACAAAAATCTGCTCTGGTGGTCAATGAGAATTATCTTTTGAGGGGAATACAAAAATCTGCTCTGGTGGTCAATGAGAATTATCTTTTGAGGGGAATACAAAAATCTGCTCTGGTGATCAATGAGAATTATCTTTTGAGGGGAATACAAAAATCTGCTCTGGTGGTCAATGAGAATTATCTTTTGAGGGGAATACAAAAATCTGCTCTGGTGGTCAATGAGAATTATCTTTTGAGGGGAATACAAAAATCTGCTCTGGTGGTCAATGAGAATTATCTTTTGAGGGGAATACAAAAATCTGCTCTGGTGGTCAATGAGAATTATCTTTTGAGGGGAATACAAAAATCTGCTCTGGTGGTCAATGAGAATTATCTTTTGAGGAGAATACAAAAATCTGCTCTGGTGGTCAATGACAATTATCTTTTGAGGGGAATACAAAAATCTGCTCTGGTGGTCAATGAGAATTATCTTTTGAGGGGAATACAAAAATCTGCTCTGGTGGTCAATGAGAATTATCTTTTGAGGGGAATACAAAAATATCATCACGCCGTGCCCCTTAAGAGTAGGCATAGAGAACAGATCTCCAAACTTTTCTATCCAAGGACACAACTGTTGCTTTCTCAGCTTCCTTTATATGTTACATCGCGTCATGCATAATTTTCTATGATTTATACATCTCACTTTATCTTTTTTTTTAAATCTGGTTCATTTGATCCAGCCATATTTTCCTCAATCTACCTCTTACATGCGCGCCTTGTACTTATGACTTGTATACTTACTTAGTTATTCATTATCTCTACTACATGTTTAAACCATCTTAAAGCTCCTTTCTTCATCTTACTTAAAACATCTATTTTATCGACGCATTAATTTCAGATATGTTCGTTCCGCCTTCTTCTAAACATTAACATCCCACGTTTTTCTTAGTACACGCATCTCCACAACACTTACGTTACTATTAGCCTTCTGTCACGTCCAAGTTTCAATTGGTCAATGTGAGCACCAAAATACCATTACGTATGTAGACATGTTCGCTACTTTATATTACGTGGTTGTTGTATCTTACATTAATTGATATGTTTACCTTGTTCCTTTTCGCTTCCCTTCATTCAAGACTATTGTAGGGAATACCTACGTCCCTAAATAAATTGTCAAACATACAGGGTCAACGACCGATGAATCAACCTCTGGACATCTACAATTGTCACATACTAGAAACGTCAACAATGTGTACTCGCAAATATAATTTACATCGCATTCCAAGGTAGAAAGAGAACACATCGCGTTGTCTCGCCGTTTTGACAAATAAAATATCCTACCCACTACACTGTTCGCAACGTCTGCATACGCCTTGTCATGCACAGGAGTGAGATGGGGATATACGGCTGACGCATTCACGCGCCCCGTTCTGAAAATCTATATATACCTACTTATCGTTGAATAAAGGGCACTTATTGTTAATCATTTGACTTGTTATTATTCACTTGACCATTCATCGCTGTTTACTATTTATCGATTATTCACTCTCACTTTTATCGCATTCCTGAATTTTGTATTTTATTTTAAATACAAACAAATCAAGATCATCACGACGTATCAAATTAAGCATTACGCTAAACTATTTATTATATTGATGTAGGGATTAATCGCTACATTTTTACTCTGAAATATATCCAGCTGAAACATAATTAACTTAGTAATTCTATGAGTGCTATTTGTCATCTTGCTTACATGGCGAAATCACTTCATAAAAGATCTCTCAAAAGTGAATAAAAGGGTTTAAGTGTTAATGACTGTTCGGACATTTAAGCACATATATTTTTTTATTAATTCTAACATCATTTTATACATAAAAAATGTGTTTCAAGATAAGGTAAATAATGAGACATGCAAAGTACAATTCAATTTTTATTATTTTTCTTTAAGAAATTTAGCCATTTACTGTCCGATCGAGCAAATAGATCTTCGAAAACTTAGGGTTGTTGATTACATTGCATTTTAATTATTTTGAGCTCAATAAACCATTAAAAGTATACAATAAATACGAGTATTTATATACAAAAAAAAACAAGTTTGCAGAGAGCAATAAAAATCATACAAACTAGAAATTTATCTAACCCCTTGCAATGTTAATATACAAATAACAAGAAAAACAAGGAAATAAATTAAGTAAATGAATATATAGCACCGCACAAAAGAAGGGGGCTCAGGTTAATGGCACCCCATTCTACAATAAGCGGGACACGTGTAAATGTTAAGATTACCTCCATATTAGCGTGGTTTATGCAAATTTCCTAACATTAATTCCTAAAGTCGAGTCGCGGAGTCGAATTGTCGCGGTGAATTCAAATGAAGACCTGTGGCCCAATTCTAGTTCCAATTTAGGGTCATAATCTCAACAAATAAGATTTTCTTCTTCTTCTTTCGTACAGTATCTTCGACATATCAAAATTGATAGTTAGGACATATTCAAAAGTGTGGCCGGGAGACAATGTTGTCTTCAGCCCGAGTCTTCAGGTACCACTGGAGTAGGCACGGAAATCGCGATTCGTTATTACAAAACCAAAAAAGATAAAAACACTAGCGCACTTACGCGACAGGTGCGAGGAAGTTACCAGACGGCACCTTTTTTAACATTTCTTTTGGGTACCGTCGGGATCGACCTCGAAGCCCCCGAGTAGCGTTAAAACGTCTAAATCATGGAATCTCTCTTATAGACTTGTTCAACTATCAGAGTTACTGAAAAAAAAACAGCTTAGAAGAAGAAAAACGTACGCAGGAAGATCACAAGCATACTGCATATCTGTAAGAACAGCATCCTCTTAATAAAACTTGGTCAGTCATTCACCCTTCAATGGTATAGTTGAATGACCTAGATTTGAACATTAATGTTATTTAATATGAACAAATGAACAATACATAATTTGATTGGTCGATTAATGCAAAACTTTTCATTAATATATTTGTATATTTTTTTGGGCTAGAGAAAAATGTACACGAACTTTACTTTGTTTCTTAGTACATCGTTAAGAGTTATATTAAAAAACTAAGGCACCCATATTACTCAATCATAATAAAAAAAAAATTGCAATATAAATAAAATATCATAAAACAAGTTAGAGACGTCTGAAAAATAAATTATTCATTATTTGTAATTTGTTTTATCAAACACTGTTTATTCCACTTTTTTGTAACGGTACAACCCTACCGGTTTCAAGGCTTTCACCTCATATTCAGGGGAGCACAAACAAGACTTGTTTGTGCTCCCCTGAAGATGAGGCAAAAGCCTTGAAACCGGTAGGGTAATACCGTTACAAAACAAAAAAAGTAGAATAAATAGTGTTTGATAAAACAAATTACAATGTTTTTATACCGCCACAATGTTAATGCCTTAACCATAAATAATATGATTAATTATAAATTAATTCCATAAAAAGTTCCAAAAATATATATTTCCATTTTAAGTTAAAATACTACAAAAGTTAACTTGTTCCTTAGTACATCGTTAAGAGTTATTATCTAAAAAAAAACTAAGGCACTTATTTAACTCAATCATAATAAGAAAACTATGTTTGCAATTTTAACGAAATAACATAAAACAAAAAATTTAAACGCATTTCCATTGTAAGTCAAAATACTAGAAAAAAAATAATTGTAAATAAATCCAAAATACTAAATGAATAAAAACTTCCAGAAAGGAAATCGAAAGAAAAAGATATCATTTTTACCTACTCTTGTAGAAAAGTAATGATATGTTATGATAGCAAGTGTTGTCAATCACATAACAATGCCGCTTACACATAGAATCCACAGTCTTATGGTAATTCTGGACGATCAGTCCAATTGGGGTCGGTATTCAATCTAATTAGACTAAACATGGTACTTATTCAGGGCCAGTAATTTCTAATCAGTGATCTCGGGACTCCATACGACATCTTGAGCTTTGGGGGGCAATTTTACTCTGATTCCCATTGACTATTAACGCTTTGATTAGATACCAAAGGCCAATTCCAATCCATCTATATAATACTCATTAAATGAAATGCTGTACTTTAAATGAAGTAAATAGAAGATCAAAACTAGCTTGGAGTTCCTTTGGACGACTAAACTACATCTTCAAGAGCAAGCTCCCAATCTGCCTCAAACGGAAAGTATTTAACCAGTGCATCTTGCCAGTACTAACATATGGATGCGAGACTTGGACTTTATCAGTACGAATGATACAAAAGCTCCAAACAACACAACGCAGCATGGAAAGGTGCATGCTAGGTTATACCAGAAGAGACCGAAAACGTAATGAGTGGATACGAGCCCAAACAAAGGTTGAAGATGTTATAGAGGTTGCAAAAAACTCAAGTGGAAGTGGGCTGGACATATCGCCCGAGCAACAGATCATCGTTGGACGTATGAAGTAATCCAGTGGCAACCAATAGGTATAAAAAGGCCTGTAAGAAGACCTAAGTCGCGCTGGGTGGACGAAATACGTAAGCATGCAGGTATTATGTGGCAGCAATGTGCAGGGGACTGGATTTTGTGGAGACAACTTGGAGAGGCCTACATCCAGCAGTGGATAGATACAGACTGATGATGATGATGATGATGAAATGAAATGCTAAAAAAGGTATCTACATTTTTTTTAATTTATACACATAAATAAAAATGGATAACATTCTCAGCAGAAGCCATTGGTGATGGTTAAATTGTGTGCAAAAAGTCGCCACATCGAATGGTAGCGATAAATAGAAAATTAGATAGCAAACTCGAACTAGCAAGTCGAACCCACTATTATTGAAAGATTAAAAAAAGTACAAATATAAAATAAGCTGAGAATAAGAATAGAAAAAAGGCATATGTGGCAACTACATTACGGACTTCCCGGTAGCTGCATATATTTAGAAAAGTATTTTTGGTGAGAAAACCGCAAAACAAAAACATACCAAGAGAAGATGAACTTCAAATAAACCTTTGTAGATCTTACTATATGTGAGAATGAGTTACATTGCCACGCGGTAACGCACTGGACTTAAAAAAATCTCCACGGCACAGCTTCGCTTTCCGATTGAATTAACGTTGGAATTATAAGGGAAACCTCGACTTCGAGTCCCAGCAACGATGTACGAGAGAGTAACACATTCGGCTTTAGGTGGAGTATAGTGTATGTGTGTATTGTTCATATACAATCATACAGATTGATAAAACCTCCCACAACAGGTTGCCTCTTAACTATAGACCTAAACTTCACACGGTGACTATATATATTACATTTAAAAGAAAACCTTTCACGCCAAGGGACCAACAATGGCAAAATTCCTTTGAGAAATTCGCTACAAACAACTCTTAAGGGTAAAAAATTCTTAAATAAGGGTTATATTTATTTAATTAAAATAAAAAAATCCGAATAATTAATGAGATATATAACGTACTCGTATTTGTATCACCTCAGAAGCATTGGGAATCTATTTAGAATTATATTTTAAAGTTGATCATACCCAAAATTTTTATTAAAAATTTTCATTTCAAAAACGTAATTAAATGCGTTCCAAAACAGAATATGGACAAACATCTCAGTAATATGAAGTGACTTTGTAAAAATACGGAGTTCCACAAAATTAAAACAGAAACTTTTAATATGGAAATCTTAAATAGAAAATCTAAAATTTTCAGATTAAATGATTTAAATATAAATGATCAGCAAATTTTATACAAATTAATACAAAGTACTATATAATGTACAAATATATAAAAGAAAACAAAGATTCGATTTTTTGGATATTGAGTACTCAAAGGGTTGTAGTAATTTAACGTCACGCAAGACGGTCTTCAAAAAGTCAGCAATGCAATTTAATTAGTTTTGCTACATCAATAGGGTTTTATTCGTTCAAACTTCATTTGACCCTCTTAGTACTAGTATTTTAATCTTGTTCTTAAGAAAAAAGAGGAATTTATCAAATTCAATTAGAAAATTTGTTCCGTTAAGTTAACAAGGAAGTACTGCGCTACACAGGTTGAGTGATTCACAAAATGTCGACAAAAGGAAACGAAAAAAAAAAACAAGTTTTCTCGTTTGTTTTGTTCTCATATAATATTGGAATAAAAACCTTCAAAGAGTTCTTTATTGAACGTTTTCAATATTGTATTTTTTTTTCAAAGACGTAATATGGATTGTCTAAATTAAAATAGAAAACAAGGTGAAAATATAGAATATAAACTGTGCGTTAGACGAATAACACATAAGGGTGAAAGCCAAATCAGAAACAATCAAAACAAGGAGCGATTCAAGAGACGAGGATCCTCGAGATCGTAAAAGAAAAGTTAATTACAAATTAAAAATACCCGCATCCAAAAGTTTTGTAATATATTTTGTATTGGTGATATTATAAGACGGAGAAGACTATGCGTGTATACATTTGCAATACATCACCACAAATCGTTAACCATGCTAACTCATCAGAAGCTGATCCCCTAATGTAGTGCTCCGCAACCTTTTCTAACCTACGACACACCAAAATTCTTCCTAGAATTCCGCGGCACACCAAAAGCTAAAATATATAGGTAATTAAATTGATACACAAATTTTACAATAAATTTTTGTTTTTTATTTGAAAAGTATATACATACATAAAACTATAACATATTTATTTTTACGCAATCTTAATAATTATTATAAAATAATAATTAATTAATGTGATACCTGCGCTTGTTTCAACGAACACAAAAGTTTTATATTCGGGTCGATTTTTGACAGCGCAACCCGAAGTTCTTGGTCAAGACCTTTTAAGCATGACCGCTTATCATTTTTAATTTATAAAAGAGTTGAAAAACTTTGCTCACATAAATATGTCGTCGAAAATGGGAGTAGTGTTAAGATTGCTTTGTCGGAAATGCAAGGATATACTTTTTTAATAAGGGTCATTTTTCTTTGTCTATGACTAATTTGGTGCGGACATGGTGTTGTGTACAAATCACACTACGCAGTTTTCAACAGTTGGCACTAGGCGCTGGGGGCCATTGAAAAATTATTTTGTTATAATAATTATTCTATACAACATTTTGAAAAATAGACAATATTATGAAAAATAATTTGTCATTGTGTATTAAATACATAATGAAACATTGTAAAATGTCAAATACATTGAATTTGACCGCGGCACACCTGTATCCGGCTCACGGCACATCAGTGTGCCACGGCACACCGGTTGCGGAGCACTGCCCTAATGGACACCTAAGAGGTGAAAGAATAGCTGGTGCCCACATCCCAAAAAAGGACTATCTGGCAGAAAAGGACTTCTGTTATTCTTGTACATTTATGTCAAACTAATAACAAGCCAAAGTTTAATAGGCGTTACAGCCATCATCCTCAGGTCCATAACCATGTCCAAAAACAGAAAACACGCAAGAAGCATCCACTTACGCACATGCGCTCGCAACCGCAACGTGAACACGTATCCAGCTAGGTCAGCTGTCCGCTTCCACGACCATAACGTACTCGCAACTACTAATGTAGTTTCCGGCGCACACATGCCGCGCGCCCCTTCATGGCATATTTAGAATTTACTTACGTTGCTGTCTGTGTATTTCCAAATGAGTTACTCCGATCTAGTGTCATTGAAGAATTATTTTGCTGAATTCGAAGTTTTCTGCGAAAGAATTGACCACCTGCTAGACTTTCAGGGCTTAAACCGCTTAATAAGTATATTTACTACGCTGTGAGTAAGTTCCCTTCTCCCATGACGTCGGATCTTAAGTTCGTCGTCACTACTATTTTTTTCACACTCAAGAGTATTGCCAATGGAAGATGAGTCCTTTTGGAAAGTTTCTTCGTCACTACGTAGCGTCGTGCTCTTGTAAAATAAAGAATATTTCGATCTTCTAGTGTAGATTGCACTGAATGGAGACTCCTTCTGTCCCCCATTACACCGTGGGTGGTGATGAAATTGAACACAACTGTGTCTTTCCAAAAATCGGAAACCATGCAGGTTTATGTTGCATTCCATCATCTCTGTTGGTAGTTTTTGAGTGTTTATAAATATTGGTGGCCCCTTTGATGAAACGTGAATAAAAAAAATGTGGCTTACTAAATACAGAAGATTTAACGAAAAACAAGTCTCAGTATCGATGTAGTCGTAGTGTTCGGCTTTTGCTGACTTATCCGCACGGGAGAGTCTGCAGGCCGTATCGGATTCGGAAATTTTCTTCAGCACCGTTCTTGAAGTTTTCGCAACGTAAACCTTGTCACAAGTTGTGTAATCGAATTTATGAATATCGCTTAACACTTCAACAACTTTGAAATTTTTTTAAAACTAGTGAAAAACAGCCGCAAAAATCTTCAAATATATTATATCAACTAATAAACCCGTGCAAGGAATCACCCTCTGTTCTACATACCAACTTACAGAACGAATATCATGGCTAAATTTTCAGTCACGCGTGGTATAGAGATATTGAACCAACTGATTGGCATAGAAGCGCGCTGTTTCCCTGTCGGGACATGCAGAGAAGCAATGTGGATATATTCTCGGCACCGCCTAGCAGTATGAGAAGAATATTGGCTGATAGTCTTCCATACGAATAAGCTAACTAGAAACAAACCCTATTTGCGTAAGAAATCCACGCAAAGTGGATAAAAAAATATAACGTATATAAGTTAATTATTATTTTTTTTTAAATACAATTTCTTCAAAACAAACGGAAGGGTATTTTCAAAGATCTTAAGACAAACACTCAAAAAAACTGATCTGCCTTCTACAGCATAAAGTTTATATTCTGAATAGAAAAATAGCTTTCCATTTTTTTTCTCTTTTTAAATGTATTACGCATTATCGCCGAAATTCTCTCATCAATTATTACGCATCGAAAATAATCCATCAATTTTTCGATCAAATTATGAACAAACAAAATTATACTTCACTCAATAGAAAACCATTCAATTTTGTTTTTGGATGATTTATTTGCCGTAATTTGATCGGCAGTTGTTCTAAATAATCTTACCGAAAAAATGAACAAAGAAACTTGATTAAAGAATAATTCAAGTTTAAAGTGAATTTATTACGGTAGTCTAACCGTAATTAAGCTAAGGTAAAACCAGAAAATTGTTTGAATGTAAGAGAAAATAAAATAAAAAATATTTTTATTCGTTTGTTTATATTTTATTGCCTCAACAAATCGGAAAATTTCTTCTGCTTCGATAGCAAATGGATTCAATGGAAAAAAATTGCGAGTTTGGCTACTGCGAATTGTTGATTTTTTTCGCGATTCACGAGTTTTATTTTTTAATGTGTCAAAAATCATCACTGGTGGCGTTGTGAAATGCGAATTTTAAGGAGGTATCCTACTCTAGAGGCGTGAATTTCGGGCGTTTTTTTGAGACTAAATAAAAAAATATATTTCACATATATTTTTTACAGTTTTTTATTGAGGATTTGAAAATGTACAAACAAATTTTTGAAAAAAAAAATTTAAATCAAGATGTAATCAGATGTTATATCTTGTCGTAAAAAAGGGGGTAAGCTGCTCGTCATGATTGGAATCTTTTTGTAAATCTTAAATAAAAATAAAATCCAGTTTCTTAATTAAAAGTAATGTCGTTATAGTTGGTACCAAAGAGAAAGAAAATCGTTAAATGGCGGCTATCTGAAAAAAAAATTTTTACCCCTTTTTTAAATTTTTAAAAAATAGTAAAAAAAATAATTTTTAATTTTCCAAGGTAGGAAAAACGATAGACACATCTATCAAAGTTTCATACCAAATTTGAAAGTAATCAGTTGGATAGAACTTGAGATTTTATGTCGACCAGGTCGAAAAAATTAGTTTCAAGAAAAACGCGTTTAAAGTTTTCAGAATATTGTCTGAGTCATTCCGGTGCGGCGTAATTGCTGCCTCATTTATAGCTATAACTTCGTAACAATTGAGAATTTTAAAATTTCCTTTTGCGTACATATTCTTAAAGGTCTAAACTTTAAAAATATGTAAAAAATCGATTTTTTTCAAATTTCTAAGAGTAGAATATCCCCTTAAGGCATTTACAAAAAAATGTTTCTTAAACGAAGTCATCAAAAAGTATCTAAATCATAAATTTGAAAAAAAAATGTTTTAAAAAAAATTGTAATTTTTCGATCAAAAACTTTCGATGAATCAATCGACCATCGATAAGATGACAGCATTAATTCCCCCGCGCCGTTCTGTCCGATAACGACAACGGAACGCGCCAAGAGCGATTGAAATTCTCTCATCCAATCAATTTCACGCGCAAGTGTCGCGAATTTTAATTGATGAAGGTGAAAAATCGAGCGATAAAAAGAGAAAGAGGATAATTAAAATTTCTTTAATTAAGTAAGACAATGAAAGTGGGCTGTTTCACTCAAAGAAAAGAGAAGAACAAATCAATTATAAAGGATAAATCCTCTCTCTCTCTCGGAGAATAAATAAGGCTCTTCTAATTGGAATTGAAAATTTAACAACTAGTGAAAAGGCAGGCTGAGAGAGTTTTAAGCGTTACTCAGATATCGTTCAGTACCCGCTTGACATTTAAAATTACATCTCGCTCACACTTTTTTGGTTTAAATTATTCGATCTCATTTTTTCACGACAAATAGTATTATTTAGGATTAAACCTTTGTATTATACACAAATACATAGAAGCACGCTGTTTCTCTATCGGGGCATACAGAGAAGACAGAGCCACAGATTTTCCTATATCGACTTTTCCATTTTCTTCTTTCAAAATATAACTCACTTGATCCAAAAATTATTTCCTTTGTCTTTCTCTACCAAGTCTTCTGCCCATATTTTTACTGAATACTTGTTTTATTAATCTATGGTTAACTTTTCCATTAAAGCGATAATAGAAAATGTTGTATCGTTGATAATAATACAAAAAAATATCTGTCCACAAGAGTATTTGAGTATCAACTTTGATAAATGGGAGTAAAACGTGAAGCTGAAACAAGACTGAAAAGAGCTGTAAAATGCGTAAACTTAAGACGAATGAATGGTGTGACAATGTATGACAGAATACGGAACGAAGTGATTAGAGTGGAGTATGAACTGCTGATGTATTAAATAAGATGAATATGAAATGGTTTGGGCCCGTGGAACTCATAAATGAAGAAAGACTAACAAAACAAATATTTATTGCAAATATAAGTGAAAGGCGCGGTAAAAGAATACCAAAAAACTATGGTAGGATCATGTGAACTCGTATGATATTTTTAAATAAAAAAATGCTAAAAGTCAGAGAAATCGTAGGCGTTGTGTGAGAAGGTGCATGGGTGTAGAAGAGGCGAAAGATGTGTGTCGCGATATGAAAGTCTAGCGCCCTTTATTATCTGCCTACCCCGACAGGGAAACGGTATTATGGTATGTGTGTACAAGATTAAAACAAGCTTTTGCGATATTTCGAAGAAACCAAAATAATCTGATTTGTGGGCAACTCACTTCCTTTAAGCATATATACATTTAACATACATATGCCACAGATAAGTAATCTCTTAAATTCGTTATGATTAAATTTAGTCTCACAATAACTCTAGGTAAATGATTAATATGGGACAAACCCCACAAATGGGTGGGGAGGTCTATTTACAGTAATAGTTTCACGTTGACATGTAATTCTTAAGAAAATTGAAGCGTTTGAATACAGTCTAAGTGAATTCAATGTAAATTTTAATTGAAATTTGCCAGCCGTTGTTCGTGTAGCTCGCCTCTATAATTTTGCCAATGTGAGGAAGTAACGATCGCAAGAAATGTTTCTTGATTACGGGGACTTACAATAGAAGCATTTTCTTTTATATCACATTATATTAAATTTGTGAATTAACGCAGAATTATAAAAATTATATACTTTATTTAGTATTCATAAGTTGAATGTGAAATTTCGAATTATTTGACAAATTGTTTGACACAAATTATTATCAAAAAATAAATTTAAAAAAATCAACATTGACATGTAAGCAGTATTAGGTATACTCGTAGTGTCCCTCTTATCTTATCGAAAATTGTCAGCATCTTTCCGTTCATGGACTAGCGCTACGCTCAAACAGAGATTGTCTATTGGCCTTTCCAGTTCACCGCTCCTCTTTCTTTACGTCGTCCTTTACTCTCCATGCAGTGAGACTCTGGAATCAGTTACAAACTAATGTAAGACTCACTCCGTCATTGGCATACTTTAAAAAGCGACTGAAAAAATCTCTTAATTTCTGGTGAGTAATATAACGTGTTTAATTCCTAATTTAGCTTTCCTCTCCACCACCCCTTCATTTTCCCTTGATTGATAATATCTCACTTTATATGAAAAGGAATTTTCAGACAATTGTTCGTCTATATGGGGTTTATAGGCGTATGCTCATATATATGTTCATAGATTTCGCAGGGATGGGTAGTCATTTGTTTTTTAATTGCTACCGTGCAACTTGCTTTATTTACTTTTGTCTGGTTAGTTGGAATAAATTACTACCTGGTAATAAACCCACTTGATTGTTTCTGCAATAAAGTGTAAATAAATAAATATATTACACAGTAAAAACCCGGTTTAAGTCGAACCCAATACAAAAACAAAGTAAACCCGCCTAATTTTTCACTTCACTCTTGTTAGTAGTTTAAGTTTAAATAAATTCCATACAATGGCCATACAAATTGCCCAACCTGGCAGTCTTGTAACACAGGAGTCATATAAATAATTAGTAGTAACTACTTAATAAAATATTTATTTCAGGTGGGACTTCAACAAACGTGTAGCCTGAAAAGCTGAGTTAGTTCTAAAGGGTTGAAATCCGAACTGACAATCTTTCAAAATGTTGATCATGTTTTTTTTTGCCAGACTCGATTGTAAGACTTATCACTTCCAAGAATAAATCATTATCCAGCTCAGTTCTTGAGATTTTTAGTTTGTAGGTTGTTAAATATACAAATTTTCGATACATGCGTTCAATTTTTTCGACTTAGATATCGCAATAGAATGACCATATTACCAAATTCTTCTTCTTATTTTAGGCCTGTTGGCCTGATATGGTCCTGCATCATTGTTTCCCTCTTTTGACCCCAACTACCAGCTGTCTTTCCATGTTTTGGGAGGTCATCCTGGAGGTCTGTTTGCTTGGGGGGTACTGTCCCTGGGCATTCTTATGGCTCTTGATTCCGCCAATCTGGATACGTGTTCATTCCAGAACCTTCTTCTCTGTCGTCCCCATCTGACAATATCTTCAACTTCACACATCCTTCGGATTTCAGTGTTTCGTACTCTATCACGAAGGGTTTTGCCAGCGATACTCCTGAGTACCTTCATTTCGCTGGTTCGAAGGAGATTTTTGGTTCTGACAGTGTCGGCTCTGGACTCTATGCTATATGTCATTATGGGGCGGATACAGGTCTCGTATATCCTCACATTACCAAATTATAATCCAAAATTTTTATTAGCAAAGAAATACAATATAAAATATATCAAAATTCGAAGAAAGACCACAGATTTTGTTTCATATTAATGCTTTGGTTTTTTTTTTTGCAATGTCAGCATCGCGTGATAACATTAAACTTTGTAGTAATTTAAGTGCGCACCCCTCGCCGATAGAGGGGCAGCTAGTTTGGTTTTTAATTATTCAAATTTTACAAATTTCAAAGTCTTACTTTATAATGCGTCGAGTCTAATTAAAAACTATTTTGGGGTCGTTTCATGGGCATTTAAAACCAATTTACGTAAGAGTTTTCAAATTTACATATTTGCCTGAGTTTTGAAATCAAAAGCAACAACCTTAAAATAAATCATTTAGATTCTATCCTGTCATTCATGAGAAATATTATAGTAGCTTACATTTAGTTTATAAATCCAATTTCGAATTTGTGTTTGAGTAATAACAAATTTCATATTGAAATTATCAAATACGAAACATAATTTCACACTAAACTAGAAACAACATAGCGCCGTTCTGCATATGTAGCAACTTTGTAGGAGAAATTTAAGTTTTCTGAATAATTTTGTTGGTTTTTTAAAAAGGGTCAAGTTTTTTTACATATTCCTAAATCACCAAACTAAATTAGTTAAAAAATCATCGCCGTCAGAATCATAATTATAATCCTTATAATCTATGTCAACGTCATCATTACATTAAGTGTCGTCCTTATAGTGAGTGTCGTTGTCATACTCAGTATTATCGTTAAAGTCAGTGTTGTCGTCTTAACCAACGTTGTCGTTATAGTCAGTGTCATCGTCATAGTCAGTGTTACCGTAAAAATCAATGTCGTCGTCGTAACCAACGTTATCGTTACAATCAACGTCATCATTATAGTCAATGTCGTCGTCTTAACCAACGTTGTCGTTATAGTCAGTGTCATCATCATAGTCAGTGTTACCGTAAAAATCAATGTCGTCGTCGTAACCAACGTTATCGTTGCAATCAACGTCATCGTTATAGTCAATGTCGTCGTCATAACCAGTGGTATCGTTATTATATTAGAAAAGCCGTTTAAAAAATTCATTCCGCGTGCGAGTGGTGACGCTCTTAATAGCTCAGTTCGTGAATACGGAACCGACAACATTCTTAATTCACGATGCCGTAAATAATTGTCCGGTACATTAAACCAAAGTTTGTCAAGTAGTACATGTATACCATAACGCCCTTTCCCTATTGGAAAAGGTTAATAGGAGACTTTCCTTCCATGACAAAAATCTTTCGCTTCATCTTCAAACATTTAACTTCTCATATAATTCCTACAAAACCCTTTCAGAATACAATCCAAACTCATTTTTTTTAGTTTCATCTACCTAAACTTCCTCTGACGTTTTCACGGTTCATTTGTTGCATCAGTCTTTCTTTATTCATTCGCTGTATTGTATTTTAATTGGACACAACGCAACCATCTTGAAAAAAATTGGGTACAAAAGGGAATCAAACCCATAATCCACAGGCTGGAAACAAATGTGTTATCAACTAAGCCACGAAAGTTATGTACACCCAAACAATCTCAGAGCGTTTATCTTCATTGTAATATATTACATTAGTCTTAAATTCACATTCATCCCTTAACACTTCATTTCGTATTCTTTTGAGAATAACTTTTTTTATTTGTAGTATTATATTCAGGAACTTAACCGTACATTAAGTTATGTAAAATATTTAACATTAAATCAGTTGTTAAGTCCCAAATAATGATTTGAAATATTTATAATCCGCGATATACGAGTATTATAAAAATAAAGTACAAGCAACGCAAATAAATTAGCTCAAGTCATAAAGCACAGCATGTGACATATTAAGTGAAGAAATTGGGGAGGCATTTTTCAAAATTAACCTTTTCACGAGAATTTTTTTTCGTTACATGATAATTGAAACACGTGTATTTCAAATTGCCAAAAAAAGATAACCTCAACTTGCTTAAATTTAAATCAGAAGGTCTGACTTTTAAAAGTCAAAGAGTTCATACAAATAATCAATCATTAACAGCGCAATAACATTTAAAAAAGAAAAAGTAGAAAATGTTTCAAATTTCAAATATAACAATAAATAACACCTACCTACTCGTGTAATAATATGTCCATTTCATAACACTGAACTATTTTTCGAAATTAAAATGCCAAAATATATCTAAATATTTGACTACGTTAAAAAAATCCGTTGTTCTTGGATCGAGACATTCATACTACCCATCATGCCATTTCCATATCGCGATAGGTAGAGAGGAAAATATGCCAAACTTTCCTATTTCGACTGTATTCAAACCAACAAGAAAATAGTTAACAGACCAGAAGTAATTTTTTGAGATACCATCGACAATCGAACACGAAACCATGGACAAGACAAGCATTCATCAAACTAGGTGAATATTTGACGATTTGATGACCTCCGCGGTCTAATAGATAACATGCCTGTTATTTGACTCGGAGATTGCGGGCTGGATTCCCGCTGGAACCAAGATTTTCTTTAAAAAATAGAGGTTTTTGGTCTGGCTTTCACTTAAGGACAATAAACATATATCTATTTGATTGGATGGAGTTGCCACATGGCATTACTTCACACGGTTGTGCTGTATACAAGAAAAATACTATACATGATTCGCTCGGGTGCTCTTAGAGCTGCCAAACATTCGAGCGATCTTGAGGGGAGCGATCGGTTCGAGCGATCTTGAGGGGAGTTTAATCTTTAAATGACGCTATATCAAATTATAATTTGCATTGAAATGAAGGACACATTACTGGTTGATTGGAAGGCATTGCCACATGGCAATATAACTCACGAGGTTGTGCTATATACAACGAAAGTATTTATTTTCACACTTTTTGTAAATTAAATCTTGCGTTTTTATAGTTTAAAAGCAATTTATTTTAATCAACCAGCTTATATTGCAAATAAATAATCAATGCAAATGTGAGTGGAAGACGTTATATAGGAAGATAAAGGAAAGTTTGGCTAGATCGAGGGTATGATATTTTGAAAGAAGGAAATTTGAAAAGTAAAAGAAATCGCACGAGTTGTGAGATGTAAAAAAGCGAAAGAACTGTGTAGAGATAGGAAAGTTAGGCGCTCTCTCCTCTCTGCCTATCCCAACAGGAAGAATACTTGTAGATGTGTTTTTATGCATTACCATGTCTTAAACTTAATAAATGAATATATAATTAGAAAAAAAGTAACAAAAATAAAATCATAAAATAGGGATAAGGGTGTAAATGTTTAAGAAATTGAGGAATATTTTGAGATAAATAAGTTTTTTTCAATTTTTTTCTTCCTTAAAAATTGATAGGGGTAGGAAAATCATCCCAAAATTGAACCGAATAAATCGCAAAAAAATATTTGTACAATTATTTGTTGAATCCTAAAGGATCTTGCAAACTTTTAAACAATTCAATACTTGCAGGCTTTCGTTATTTAATATTTCTATAAACAAAAATAGAAATATAAAATAATGCCTAGCCCCGTAACGTTATCGATAATTTAAATTTCAGTAACGATACATAATTTCTTGGAATGAAAATGCCAAAATGAAATATCCGAAAATATGGCACTGTACACAATACAATTATAATACACAATTCGCGTGTGCCAACTTGTCGAAATTACTCTCACGCGAAATATAAGCTGAGTGTGTTGGCTTTAGATTCGTGAAAGAAAAAAACATCGCGATTTACGTTAAGGGTAGACGTAACCGAAATTCAAACTTACTTCAGCGACTTAAGACGATACGAAATTTTATTATTGAAACCCTATATATGATTTGTTCAAGGCAAAAATGTTATAGAAAACTTTATTGAATCAAAAAACAATCTAATATCTTGGGTAAGATGTTTATTTGTATACTAGCTGAAGGTTCAGTTTCGATTCTCAACGAAAACCAAAAATAAAGAAATCACTGTGTAATTTAAGAATTAATCTGATAATAATACTCACACGTTCTAGACATGTGCGAGTGTTTTGTCTTTCAACATGCTATGGTATCATTCCAAATACGTACGATGATGAACTGTGAGACACAGTGATTATTAATATTTCTTGAAATATGATATTCATCATCTAACGTTTTTTTTAAATATGTCAATATTTTTTTACGTTTACATAAAAAAAAATCCTTTGAATGTCTGATGGGAATAGAGAGAAGAGCGTGCTCGGGACACGGGGAGATTTCATTATTATCGATCCTAATAATCGAACCTTTAGGCTTAGGACCAATGGAGCTGACACAAACTAACAGTTCACTATAGCACGTGATAGCCTATCTGTAACTAACTGTGAGTGTCGTGCTTATTTTAATCTACGTTAAGCTATTGATCATCATGAGTTGAATGAAATAAATGCAACCGTATTTTTTTTAAATACAGCAAATGATCTCAATACAATTTTGCAAAACTGAGATTCTGATAAAAAATAATGCTATTTTGATTGATATATAAGTTCAAAAAAGAAATTTCATTGCAAAACCATTAAACCAATTCTGATGGTCAATGATCGTGATAATTTAAATGAAAAAAAAAACGCAAAGAGCGCTATTTTTAGTGATATTAGTACAAAAAAACAATTTAATTTCAAAATCATTAAAAAGTATCTGATGGTTAGTGATCATGAAGATTTTAATTTATTTTTCTTTCGTACCCTTGAACATATCAGAATTAGTGATTTAGACATATTGAAGAACGTGATCGGTAAACAATATTGTAGTCAACACCAGTATTTGTGCCACAGAATTCGCGGTTCAGCATTACGCATGATAGTAACACTACAACACCTGTAGACAACAACACTCGCACACGTACTAGGCACGTGTGAATATTGTATAACGAACTCTTTTACAAGAATGTAATTATTTTTATGGTATCGAACCCAAAACCCCCGGGATGGAAGTCAATCGTCTTACCAACTAGATCATGGAAGTCGTAGATAATACAAAAGAAATAGACGTAAACTGTGCCATTTCGAGTGACGTATCAGTTTGAAAAATAAATTTTAGAACTGGTGCTATAGGGGAATTCCTCTCGCATGCCTTAAAATACAATTAAAGTTATTTCAACAGCCACTCGTTTAGAACAATTTGGCATAACGACAGAAACATTAACCCCATACGGAATTCCATGGTACCCACTCGACGAGTTAACACACAATTATACGTACAATTGAAAGAACCTTCACTAATTTAATTTAAAATCTTATAAACATTAACTCATACCCCCTGTAGGTTTCATTTTCCTCTTTGCATGCTTTATACGAATTCAAGAACCATTAACTCAGAATGTTAGTATTGTAAAGAAAAGTGGAATGGTAAAATCTTTGATTATAAAGGAATTTTTAATCTACCAAATGTTTCGGCTTTAACTTTGTGGGATCCCTAATTATAATATTTCATTATACATTACTGTGTTATACTACTAGTTAAATTAGACCCTCGACACGTGTTTCTACCTCCTATATCTAGGCTCTCTTTAGACGGAATGATCTCAGTTTGTTATGAGAGTAATGCTGTCATCCTTCTTTGGAAGTATATGCGCTCTATTAACCCAAAAGACTTTTTTCATCGGAGGGGAAACCTTTTAAATTATTTGGTAATTTACTACTTTTAAATTATTGTTTATTGCTTTTAACTTATTAGAGATATATAAAGTAAATAATAACCAAAAAATGCAAATGTTTAACCCTTCGTATTTTTTAAATTAAACGTGAAGAAATTAAGTTATGTATTTAATACTTTCTTGTAAAATAATCTGCCGTATTTATTGCCAGGCGGCAAATTTCTTCCAGCCAATAAGACAAAAGTAAATGAAGGAATTTACATGGTCACAAAAGTTATTCGAATAGTTATTAATGTATAAAAAATCATAAGGAATAAAAATAACAATTAAAATAAGATATCAATAATTAATTGAAGAATCAAGAGATGTAGGAGAAGAAATACCAATCGGGAAGGAAACACGTTGAATTAGTAACTTGAAATTAAGAGTTTTTTCAATCGCTTTTTTAAATATGCCAATGACGGGGTAAGACTTACATTACCTGGTAATTGACTTCATTATCTCTGTTATAATCAAGTTAGAAAAATTAAAATTGTATGAAAGTAGAAAGCTTTACTTCCTTATGAAATTCTTCTGTTGCAGATAACTAGTGAATACAAGTGACATAGGGTAAACAAGGCTGGCATGGGATAGGAAACATTCCCAAAGCTAATCGGTAGGTGAGACTTTGTATTCCGCCTTTGGTCCAATTACACAAATAAGAGTACGGAGCATTGTTGTGGAGTCCACGGGAGATTTGTTGATCTTAAATGGTGGAGAAAGTAAAAAAATCCACTTACATAAATGCGGCTTTTACCCGTGGCTTAGGTCCTATGAGGTTTCTTTAAGGTATATTGGGATACCATCTTCTAAGCGTGAGGAAGAATGTTAGGGTTTATTATTATATATTTAAACTGCTCACGAGAGCAACATGTAATACAATTAATTATGTTGGAAAATATATGTTCTTTTGTTTCTGACAACTATTCAAAGAAAGAAATATTGATCTTTTTAGACTGGTAATAAGTGGAAGTGACTTGCGAAGTATTCTTCCTTTGTTTAGCGGTCTGTCTCTTTTGAATAGGGTCTCGGATATGAACACCTTCAGCATTTCAAAAACTGTTTTAAAGAAAGAATTTTCAGCTTTCTTAGTAATAAGAGTTAGTGGATTCAGCTTAACAATTATTTTTATTTATGCTTTGTATGTTATTGAGTAAAACCTGTATATGTAAACTTTATATTATAAATAAATTAATTTCCAATGTTAACTCACCAAAAAAGATATCCTAGTTTGATTAGTTAGTCGACGAGCTAACTGTTTCCTCTCGAGATATGGTGGTCTCGCCAAATTATACGATAACGATCCCGGGAATCACGTGTCAATCTCAGTGCTTCTAAACGTGTCAATCTCAGAGCGACGCTTTTCCACTTGTCCACATTACGAAACAAAGGAATTAATTAATCAAGGTAACATAAAAAATATATAAGTTTTAGTGGAAAACGTTTATCTTCCAAATCAATTGTTTAACAGCGGACGTTGAAGAACTTTACATTTGAGGAGAGAAACTTTTTTTTATTCAGTGTTTATAAACTTCAACTGGAATAATTTAATTCTCCGAAAAATTAATTTGAGCTTTTGCGTGAGTGAGTTAAAAGTATTCCTCAACTTTTACGAGCAAATATTCAGAAAAAATAAATAGACGGAAATTGAAAATGAAAAAAAAAAGTAAGAAAATGGAGAGAGAAAAAGAAGTGAATAAATAAACTTGGATCCAAGGGCGAATTAGGATTCAAGAAGCATTTCTCCCGTCTTGCTTGTTCCTACATACTAGCAGATGTCCATCGAATTTCAATATTTGGGGAACTTGAGTCAAATGGAATTTTCATTAAACAATTACATGTTTTTTCTTCCCCTTTTAATATTCAAATTAAAATTTGACGAAATATGTATAAAAACAGTACATTTATTTAATTAAAATAATGAGGAATGAATGGGATTCATGAAAAATATTAGTGCTTAAGAGGAAGAAATGAGCATTGAATTATTTCACTCATACAGAAATAATGAAAGAAGAAATATTTATAAAACAATCTATACGAGAAGTATAGAAAGTACAAAAAGTTTGAGAAGGCTTGAGAAGTTTGACTAGATTTATTTTTAACAATTGTTCATGTTATTTGAGGCTATATTTGTATTAATTGCTTATTTATTGTCATTTTTTTTTTGTATTATAATTTACGTGTACAAGGGTGTGAGCTGAAAAACATGTCATGTTCTCGTGGCTGAACTTGGCCTCTATTGATGGTAGTGTATCTCGACCGGGGGAATGTTACGAGATGAGCTTAGACCACTTAATAGCTTCTACATTAAATACATATTTTATATAATCAAAAATGGGAAAGAAGTATCGATTTATTTTTTCATGCTATATGTCCTCAGTGAGATATAGGCAAAAGCCTTGTTTACTGGAGACACGACAAATAAAAGGCAACAAACCCAGATTCATTCAAATTATGTGTCCAAATTAAATTACCTGTTGTTTTTTCGCAAATTATGTACATTTCATGTCATGTGTAAAATAAATAAAATATGAAACTTCAGGATATTTGTGCAAACTACTCTATGTTGTTATCAATAAACTTATATTTACATGTTGATTATTTATTAACTGAAATACGAGAAAGATTCTGGTGAAAAAAAAAAATTATTACAAAGTGCAGTGTCATCAGTTATTTTGTTAATGAGTGTACGATATATGTAAGGGAGATTGGGATGAATATTATTACAAAGTGCAGTGTCATCAGTTATTTTGTTAATGAGTATACGATATATGTAAGGGAGATTGGGATGAATATTATTACAAAGTGCAGTGTCATCAATTATTTTGTTAATGAGTATACGATATATGTAAGGGAGATTGGGATGAATATTATTACAAAGTGCAGTGTCATCAGTTATTTTGTGAATGAGTGTACGATATATGTAAGGGAGATTGGGATGAAATATTATGTACGAGTATGACTTATTGTTCGTTGATCCAAAACAGTCAAGTGTTGTTGACTATGCGTGAATAGTTGTCGAGTTGATCATCAGTAAAATAACGTAATTCATTCCTTTCCTACCCACCATCCGATTCTCGTTTTCCCTTCCACCATCCCTTCCGTTTCTTTTGATTGATGATATCTCACTTTTAATGAAAAATAATGTTCGGGTGATTATTCGTCTTTGTGGGGTTCGTGGGCATATGCTCACGTATACGTTTATGGATTTCGTGGGGATGAATAGTCATTTGAATGATGTATGCAACCATGTAACTTGCTTCATTTACTTTGTCTGGTTGGTTGGAAGATATTGCAGCCTGGCAATAAGCCCGCCAGATTGTATTTGCAATAAAAATGTCAAAATAAATAAACTATGTTATTGATTGTTGAGGTTCAAAAAAGAAAAATTAAAAATAAACATGGAGTTTTTTTACACGAAATGCATAAAAAGAAAAGAAAAATTCGTTGATTCGTGACGTTAATATAACCATTGGCCTGTGTTATGGTTTTCAAAAATTATATCCTTATTAAATACGGGAGACTCGGGAAGATATTCATCAAATAAAATATTTTGCAATCGTATTTAAGAAGAGAAGAATACATTTTCCTCTTAAGTTTACTGGTTAACTACGGGAACTTTCTTCTGTTTCTAGGGGACATATGCATGATTCCAATCAGTGCTCTTTCTGTCTCCAAAGAGGTCTAAAGTTTAAACAATTTGACGGGAAGACGGGGAGTGAGGACCCCCGTCAGACGCGAGAATTGAACCGAATTACTACAACACCCTGGCCGGGGTGGACCAAATTGCGCGCATTCCGCAGCCAATAACTTCGCGATTTGATTTATTGGAATTTCATCGAATATTTTACTAATTTCGCAGACTCCCTTGTAGACATCAGAGTTTATTGACAATGAAGACTGTGCCATTTTCTATTGCAAAGGGAATAAATGTTATTCTATCTCTTTTCAGGGAATTTTTAAGATTGTTTTTAACTTTTCAAAATTATATGGGATTTTTTTTATATTATTCATAGTTAAGGTATTAAAAATACGGAGGTTTAAATACATTGTTTAGTAAAACTCTGTTTATTCCACAAACAAGATTGAATTATGTTCAAACTGGTATCGATATATGCACTTCTATTGGTAAAAAATCGGATAAGGGATTGTGGGTAGAGAGAGGCTGGAGACAAATTCAGCTAACAATGGTGAGATTTTGGGAACGTATGTATCTGTCAGATGTTCATCCCAACACACTGATTTAGATATTTCTAGGACCTCTTATCTGTCCTCAATTATGTCCTTATTCAGTTCACCTATTATATTTTTATTTTAAAAGCCAAGTTATAACGCTTTTTACTCACACATAGTCTTCAAAGAGGATTTTGGTTTCCTTCGAGTGCTATCATGCACTTATAAAATAATAAAATACGCATTGATACTAGAACTGCCTCGACAGAAAAGTTTCTTGTGTGTTGGCACTATACTGAAACCAGAAAATGGATAAATGCCACGCTGACAAAACGTCATGGAAATAGAAAATATAATTTTACAGATATTGTTTACTACATATAACTTTACAATGAACCTTTTATTCAACCTATTAATTTCGCTATAAGTCAAATGAGAAGGTATCATTGAGACTGTATTACACCATACTTATAGTTGTTTGCAGTGTAACGTGGTGAGCTCATTGTCATATGGCATTATTTTCCCAACCAATGAGAAACATTTAAAAAAGGCATTGCTGCACTGGCCGCCAAAAATCAGGTTCATTTCACCTGTGTGGGAAAGGATGTGTTCAGTTTTATGGTATCCAATAGATACTCGACCATTTCTTTCGAAAAAATTGCGGCATTCTGTTGGAAACATTTTATTATACTCGTACGTCAGTATGAATAAATAGATAAATTGCGTGAAAGGAAAGGATATATTCAGTTTTATGGTACCCTGTAGGTACTCGGCCATTTCTTTCGAACAAATTGCATAATTCTATTGAAAATATTTTATAAAACGCCAGTAATGAATAAACATATTAATAAAGATTTTCACGGAAGGCAGTTTATTTCAAGGTTTCCTGGTCATGATCGAAGAAAGCGCGTAGAAATTTTGAGGAAGTTAAAGCATGAGACGCTCTGCAAAAGGTTGAATTTCTATTGAAATCTACCTGCAAAGACGAAAACCAGATTGAAATGAACCTCACTTTTGAAATACAAACGTTCTACCAATTGAAACGTTGTAGAATACAATTATTACGATAAAATGACTAAATAGTTTTCTTTTTATAATAAGGAACACCATTTTATTATCAGCCACCAATTCATTCATTTATTTTTAATAGAACAAATAACCCTCTTTTTGACTTCCGAAATTCTCAGTTTCAGGCACCATGCACCAAAAATATTTTTTATGTCATATTCATCTACCTACAGACGTGTTAAATTTTAAGAATTAACTAGAAAAAAATACAAAAAAAAACTTTGAATATTCCGCGCTGTGCTGCGTAAATTTTAAATTGAACTCGGAAGGTTTTCAGTGTCTATATAAAATCAAATTTAAAATTCTTTTTCATTCAACCACAACCTAAAATCACATCAAAATCCACGTATAACAAATCCACTTAGATTTAAAAGGTTTTAACGTCATAATATTTCACGTTTGTTTTCGTTGAAATCCACATTTTTAACATGAAAATTTTTGACTTGATAGTCGTCAAATTTTTATTATATAATCCGTTTTGTTGCAAAAATATATATTTTCGTGGTGAATTCTGACGTAAATGTAAATCTTGTGGGGAATTTTTCCAACTTGAATATCTCATGGCGTATTCATTCATCTCGAGAAATATTATTGTTGGGTTTGCGTTATATCTTATTGGAATATGTCCAACTTGTGATATCCGCTGAGGTTTTGAAATTATTCAAAAAATCTCTTGAATAACTCTTAGAGTTTTGATTACGTAGGTATTCGAATCGTGAAAATATATTTATATTTTCTAAATCTTTATTTATTTCATCGTGTAAAGCGCAAACTACATCATCTCATTTTTTGGTTATTCATATTTTGTGATTTTTAGAGATGAGTTAGTGGTCTAAATGATGAGACTATAGATTATGTGTTTTCATCTCTCCTTAACGCGTTTGGATTAATTTACTAAATGCTACTTCTTGGTCACGTCCAAGGAACATTTCTACTTAAATATCAATTACAATTTATGTAAAAGGAAGAAGAACCTCCGTGATTAAATTTATGGAGAAGACAACCTATGTGTCCTAGTTAGTAAGAGGTTTGTCTCCAAACCTGGAGGTCGCGGGATCGATTCTCGTTGGCATCAGATATTTTTAAAAAAGATTCCAGTCTGATTTCACTTAAGACCTCAACATCTTTCTGGTTAGTTGAAAGGTATAGCCACACGGCAACAAGAGATGTGGGCTCTTTGCGCTGGGAACAGTTGCGCTGGGAACATCAAAGTATGGTATGACTACATTTAATTTTCTTACAAGTGTATGGTTGCACTGGAAGAGAATTTTATACGTTCTTAGAGACAGTAAGGCGGGAGAAGAGGGAAAAGAAGTGCATGTAAAAAATAAAATAAAAGATTTACATAAATTTCTATTACAAAATTTACTTTCTTATTTTATACTTGAACAGTAATTACACAAATTACCCAAGTGTGCGTAGATTGACTGTTTATATAAAATAAAAATATTTTCGAAATTGACTTCTTCTAGCTTACAAAAAGAAATATTTGGAATGAGAATGCATTTTTATTTTCAAAAAATAAAAAATAAATGATAATGAATAAAAGTAAAAATCCTGCATTTCAGGGTTAAAATTAAAGAGTTTATTATACTCACAATAGCTCAATTAAAATGCATTGTCAATGAGGTTAGTCACGTCACATTTTTTTTGTTTTCAATTTATATAATTTATAAAAAAAATATTTATATCATCAATTAAAACGCTTAAATATAAAGTTACTTTCATTCATCTTACTAACTTCACTGAAATTGAAATATTGAATTACGAGTAGTAATATCGTATTTAAAAAATAAATTATCCTTTTTATAAAAAATAATGTAATTTAATCATTAGTGCATTTAAGTCAAAGTGATTTTTTTTTTTAATGTTTATATAGGGTGCAGTTAGCACGACTGTTTGATAATGTATTTATACTTTATAGGATATACAATTGATCCAACCCAGTAAAAAATCATTCAACTGCATAAGTAGAAGAAAAATTATAAAAATTAAACAAATACTGTAGAAAAGTATGCATTAAGCCTTAAGATTTATCAATATTTGATAGGAGAAGAAATGAAGCTATATAAAAATTCATAGAAAAGAGTTATTTCGGGTATAAGGTAAACACAAAAATAAAGTAAGAACGGTTTTGGGCATATGGAGAGGAACAATCAAGACACAATCAATAAACTAATATAAAGAAATTCGCTCATGGTGTATGGTCGAGATAGATAGAGAAAAACGTGACTGAAACATGTTAACCACAACTTGATAGAAAAGAACGTTAATGCGAAAAATAGAAGACTATGCGCAAGACATATTATGAATATTGAAAAAACGAAGAAATATATGGGTAAAAAAGGAGTTTGAAAATCTGTTCTCTCTGATTACCATACAAGATACAGAGATAAAAGAAATAAATAAAGTACATGAATGGCGCTTGTTTTTGTTGAGGAAAAAACATTTGATATGTAAAAAAAAAATTATGTGTGAACACTCAAAATATAAAGATAATAAATCTCGACTGGAATAATTAATTATTTTTTATTAACGTCAATTAAATAAGAAGAAAAAAAAATCAACTAGGAATACGAAAACGAGTTACACGTTAACAATTCACAAGAGCGTTGATTCAGGAAACGCTGCTTAAGATAAATAAATGGACAGAAATTGAAGTTTTTAACCATGCAGGATAATTAGTTACGTTGAGCTTGAAAATAAGATCAAAATCTTACTATATTACATTTGGACATAAATAACAACCTACAAAATATTTCTATGGTTTATTTGAAATATCAAAAGATCATCAAATCTGTATGCACTTAAATAAAAAGCCTGTTCAACAGGTATTTTATGGTTAAATAGCATCTTTTTGTTGCTTACTACTTTGCATTCCAAAACAAAGAAGCGAAATATTTCCTCAATTAGTGCAGTACAAGTAGTACGTCAATTGAGTCCTTTTGACACACTTAAGTAAAATTTATCTTTTCTATTTATCTTTACTCCAGTCCGTATGACAATCGGCTAAATATAATCGCTATATTGGGCGTATACAAGTATGTGCATACTTACAAAAAGGAAACTAATCGTTTTTTTTTTCATTTTATTTTAAAAATCTAAAAAGGAAAAATAAATCATTTATCTGCAAAAATATCAAGTCAGTTAAATGGGTATTTCATGATTATCAGCGGCCGTGGTCTGACACATAGTAAGCATTCACGCTAAGCAAGCGGGAGCCCCTGGATCGATTCCTAGCTGATGCACTTCTAGACTGGATTTAATATCAGACCGTTTTATATCTGAATGTGTGTTTTTGTTACCTATATAATGTTTATCATACATTATTATCGCGCTGGAAGGCAACACAAAAAAATAGCGTCATATGAAACGCTGCTTAACGAAATCCGCAACAGATTACACATGCTGATCGCCTTAGAAGTTTGATATCCTTGCCATTGAAATTTTGGGTTTGAAATGTCATGACTGAGTGTTTGCTGAAGTATTAGGTGTTAACATAAGTTGTGTCCGTTTTTTTTTTTTTCAAATTAAAAAATGAGCATCAAAAGTAAAACGAAATGGTAAATGTTACACGTCATTTAAAAGAAAATTTTCTGTTGTACAAGAAATTGTGTTTGCTTTTACGTTACATATATTATTTTATTTGATTACAAACCTTCAAAATGGAATGTCAAGTAGACGAAAGTGAGCATTTTCGACACCTTCTGTTCGCGTTCAATCGAGGGAATAAAGCTGCTTGCGATATTTGCGAAGTGTACAATGAACATGCTATGAATGAAAGGATAGCTCGTCGATGGTTTTTGCGTTTCAAAGACGGTAATTTCGACCTGAAAGACATGTAGCGTTCCGGACGACCAGTGGACTTCGATGAGGACCGCTTAAACCATATTATTCATGAAGATCCCCTTCAAACCACCGTAGAATTGTCTGAGCAGATGAATTGTAGTCACATGACTGTATACCGCCATCTACCATATGTCCTTTCATTCATAGCATCTTCACCGTACAATTCGCAAATATCGCGAGCAGCTTTAGCAGCTTTATTTCTTCGAATGAACGCGAACAGAAGGTGTCGAAAATGTTAACTTTCGTCTACTTGACATTCCATTTTGAAGGCTTGTAATCAGATAAAATAATATATGTAACGTAAAAGCAAACACAATATCTTGTAGAACAGAAAAATTTCTTTCGAATGACGTATAACTTTTATCATGTTGTTTTACTTTTGGTACTCATTTTTAATTTGGAAAAAAACGGACACAACTTATGTTAACACCCAATACAATAATTTACACACACAGAGACGTCTCCATACGCAGAGTGGCTGGCAGTTATACTCAATCACGAGAGATGAAATATCATGATTAAATTATGTATTAAAAAACATTTCATTAAACCTTATAGAAAACGGTGTTACCTTTCCTTGATTACCTACCCCACAACATATAAAAAGTAAATTGGATCGTTTTTTTTTTTAAATATATATTATGTTTACTTTCAATTATATCGCATGTAATTTTCAATTAATAAATCCATTAACCACGTGCGCCTACACATTATTGTAAGAAGTACGACACATTAAAAATATAGAAATTGTAATTTTGAATGTTAGAATATTATGTAAAAAATCATTTTTACCAAGAATTTCAATAAACACGCGATTTTTTAAATACGAGGCATATCCAGAAAGTAAGTGTACTGAATTTTTGTAGGTTACAATGTTTTTTATTTAAACAAAAAAATTACGTGGTTACCGTAGTACATATGTAAGCTATTTTTCGACATAGTCGCCATTCCTCTCAATGCAGATGGTGAAGCGGGGTATCAACTTTTTTATGCCTTCCTCGAAGTAGTTTCCCGCCAACCCCTCCGTCCACTTCTCCACCTCCTCCTTTACCTCCTCGTCGGTTGAAAACCTTTTTCCACCCATGTGCAGCTTCAGGGAGGTAAAGAGATAGTAATCTGAAGGTGCTAGGTCAGGGGAATGCGCGGGATGGTTCAGGACATCCCATTTTAACGAGGCGAGCAGTTCCTTCGTGGCGTTGGCCGTGTGTGGTCTGGCATTGTCGTGCAGCAGGCAGATTCCCTTTGTCAGCATGCCTCTCCTCTTGTTCTGAATCGCCCTCCGCAATTTTTTTAGGGTCTCACAGTATCTTGCCGAGTTGATGGTCTCCCTTTGAGGCATATATTCAATTAAAATTATGCCTTGACAGTCCCAAAACACGGATGCCATGATTTTCTTGGCTGAAATTGTGGTTTTGAACTTTTTGGCGGAGGGTGAAGAGGTGTGACGTGACCGTTTTTAAACTCGCGACACCACTTGTACACACTCGTACGATTCATAGCTTTATCACCATATGCAGTTTTCACCTTATTATAAACCCTTCCCTTTTTTTTTTCTTCCCTTCCCGTTTCCCTTCCAAACGAGATAACGGATGACGCCGCGTATTTCGCACTTGGCGGGAGATTGGATTGACATTTTTCACGAAACGTGTTGTCGCGTCGACACTTCTCAACGTACTGACCTCGAACCGGTCACGTTGCGGAGGGGAAGGGTCAGGCTACACGGAAGTGTAGTCAACATGTCGAAAATAAAATCCATCCGGTCGTGAGAGCCTCAGTACACTTACTTTCTGGATACGCATAGTACTTTACAAAAAAAATATCCATTATCTTCATCATTAAGTTGTTGAATAAATTGCGAATTATCCAGAATCCAACCCTTGTGAGAATAAAGATTTGCAATCGCCGCGAGGGACCGGGATTACTTTGAGGAGAAGACAAACAAGAGGTTTAAACTACGTCTTTAATTAAATAAAAAAGTAAAGAAGGAGAAACTTAACAAATTCATTAACCCCGTTAGAAAGAAAAATAAAAGTTTGAGAAAGGCTATTTGTACGTGTAATATTACGACTTGAAAAGTATATAAACATACAAAGAGATGGTTCTAAATCTATGATTCGGAAAATTATGGTAAGTTTAAAAAACTTGAACCGAATATTTTTTCATTTCAACCATATTAATACAATTTTCAGTCGGCTTTTTATCAGTTACCGTTAATATTAAAAATGTATAGAGGGAAACTGATTTCTTCGTTTTAATCAAAAATATTATATAGTTTCAAAAAAATGTATAACTCTTCTCGTATTTAGTAAATTGTACTGTTTTACACTTTTTTATACACAGTATAACCTAAAAGGCGTATTCTTATGTGGCAATCTCTTCCAAACAACCAGAAAAATGTAGAAGAAAAAACCAACCCTTTGAAACTGGAACCCTGAAAAAAAACGAAGTTCAACAAGAGAAAAAACTGCAGCCCCCGAATCGGAAGACAAGTGTCTTTCTTACAAGATCGTAATTTCCGGATAATTGGATGAAAAAAACCTCACGGAATTGTATTTATCGAAACATATCTAAAATAATAAAAATAAAATTCAAATCATAGAAAATTTATTACTTTTAAAAATAAATTCGTTAAGGGCCATATTTGAAAATACTTGAAAAAGCACTGACTTTTGAATATTTACATTTTTTCTTACGTTCAACTTATTTTTCTTTAAAGTTACTCGATCAGAAAAAATATCAGAATCCTCGAGATTTTTAAGCCTTTTCAATAAAAAAATCTTCTTTGATATTTTTTTACGATATTTCCAATCTCCTAGGTTTCGTATCAAGAAAATATTTTTGTGTATAGATTGAAATATTTTATTATAAATAATTAACGACGACCTATGACTACATGCGAGGCAGGGAAAGTGAAATACACTTACATAAAATTTTCTATATTTGCAACGAAAAACATAACGTAAAAAATAAAATTACAAATATGTATACCATAATGCGATCTCCCTGTAAGGGTAGGCAGAAAGGACAAAGGGCCAATATTTCGTATCACAACATACTTTGCCTCATCCACATCCATACATTTTCTCATACACCTCCTTCTGTTTTATTTACTTCTTTCGAAATTCCATTAACTTGGTCGAACCATACTTTTGTCAGTCGATTTCTACCACGACTCCCATTTATGCTTGCATTGTAAATTTGTTAAGTCAGTCTTTCGTTACCTATCCACTCCCTGCAGTCTTGTTCCATTTTCTGCAATACGGTTATAGGGTGACCACATAATTTACTTGTATTCAACTATGCTTCTAACTGGCACGTGTAATTCATAAAAAAAACCTAATGATACATAAACGTTCGTAAGTATTTATCAATCTTTGTAGTCAATGAGACATTACTCAGTGATATTGTAGTGGACGTGCCAAATGGCATCCAAACTAATATATATAAAATTCAGCCCCGGACAAATAAAGTCTGCCAAATTTACTACAATTCCATAATAAGTAAGCGATTGGTGCACCGGATTATGTCTTTTGCTATATTTTCAGTTCCAGATCTGAAATGAAGCCAAGAAACACGTGTTTGGCTTAAATTCAACTATATAAAATACCTTAGATTAATATGTTGACCACCATGAATTAAAAATGATATCTGAAGTTTTTTTTTGCAACGTGAACCCGCTGCAACAAGCTTTTTCATTTAAGTCATCAAAAGTACTTTCAAAGCTTTTTTTAGAGTTATCATATCACGTTATGAAAACGGTTGAGAGTGCTCTTTTTCTGCAATGAACAGCAATAACCGTAATATTTATTAATTGTATAACAATGTGGCAGACTTTTTGTCCGGTGGATAATCTCTATAAACCAATCAGACAAAAATGAAATAATGTAAGTTGCAATGGTCGCAAAAAACATTCAAATAATTATTCATTTGTACAAAATTCATGAAAAATATACACAATAAAATAAAAGTGAGGTATCATCAATCAAAAGAAAAAGGAAAGGATGATGGAGAGAAAAACTAAATCGGGAATAAAACATGTAACATTACTGACTTGAAATTAAAAGTTTTTTCAGTAGCATTTTAAATCATGCTATTGATGGAGCGAGTCCAAAATAAGTTAGTTACTGTTTTTAGAGTTCACTGCATACACAGAAAAAGACGATACAAAAGAAGGACGACAGTAGTTTACTTGACGCGATAATGGATTTTCAAAATATATCAAATGTGTACTATCTTTATTTATGTTTAAGAGAGAATTGAAAACTGATATCATTTCTCAGAGAATTTTTGTATCCTATTTTTATTTGTTTCCCTTCTTTATCCTTGAATGAATCCTATCACTACTTATGTAATTTTTGTTTTTTTTATAGATCAAACATTTATTTGTTTTTTTTTTTACTTGAATTTAAATGAATATTTTTTGTAAAATATGTCGTGGATTAAAACGGTTGAATGTATCCAAAGATAAGCTAGTTGGTTGGAAGAAATGGATGTAAATCAATAAGACCACCAGATGTACCATTCATAAACATGTACACAAACGAATAAAAATAAAATGATAACTTATAAGTACCACCAATTGTTATACATGGCAGCACAATTAGTATCATATCTCCACGAAGACTAACAAATTGATTTAATTATATATTTTTTATAGTTCAGGCATTAAAATTGTGGAGGTTTAAAGACATTGTAATTTGTTTTATCAAACATTATTTATTTCACTTTTTGTAACGGTATAACCCTGCCGGTTTCAAAGCTTTCACCTCATCATCAAGGGAGCACAAATAAGACTGCATTATGTTCGAACTGGTACCGCCATACACGCTTCTAACAGTAAACATTATAAGCATACATATAAATGGAGCAAAGTCCTATTAATATAAAACATATACGAAATAACCAAAAAATATTCCAAGTCACATAAAGCCAGCTTTTTACACTAATTTTAATCTCCGGAAACTCTTATTTAACGGGAAAAGCAAAACTGGAATACTAAGCAACAGTGGTGTGTATAATCTTGTATATGGTGACTGTGATAATTTATATATCGGAAAGACAGGAAGATCATTTGAAAAGAGATTTCGTGAACACAAATCCGCCTTAACAAATCCTCTAATTTATTCTGAAATGGCTAATCATTGCCACCGTAAAAACCATACATTTTCTGCCGATGATGTCAAATTATTACATATCCGTAGTAACGGAAATAAATTGGACAGATTAGAGACACATATATTCCAAGAATCTCGCCGCTGCTCGCCGAGGTTGTCTCCTCCCTCCACGCACAGTCCCCAATCCGAATGTTTACCGTTAGAAGCGTGTATGTCGGTACCAGTTCGAACAGAATTCAGTCTTGTTTGTGCTCCCTTGATGTGAAAGCCCTTAAACCGGTAGGGTTATACCGTTACAAAAAGTGGAATAAACAGTGTTTGATAAAACAAATTACAATATTATAATCGGAGAGGTCAAGAATCAATATAGCGATTAATAATTATTAACATACCAAAGATCAAGGCAGGAAAGAATGAGAAGTTTATACAACTTATTTAAAATAATAAAGAAAACTCAAAATCAATTTCTATATAAAAAGTTAATATTGTCCGATTTCTTAGCAAAATTGGTCTAGGGAAATGTAGCTCTCAAGAAATATAGGTCAACTTAATAAAACATTCCTTTTCCACATTACCGCCAAAAACGGAAATGGTAGGTACATAACATCACCAAACTTCTAATAAACATGGAGAACGATACCGCAAGAAGAATAAAAACTTTACGCGTAATGTTGGAACATAAAAATACAAAATGGACGTGAACTATACCCCGTGTAATAAAAAAAGATGTGCACATACAATGGCCAACGTTCAGGTCGTAAGGCGACTTACGAAAATTTGAAAGCACCCCTTGTTATCGTAATTTCATATCAAAACAAGAAATAATACGAAATTTGCGAAACGGGCACACAAATTGAATTTCGTGCGTAGTATTTGGCACAAATATCAGCACATTTTAGCTGATCAAACATAAACATCGTTGTTTATCTTAGGAATACGTTCATGACGAGCCTAAAGATGAGTTTTTATTCGGGATTACGCCTAACATTGCAGAGCTGGTCCTAGATTCAACATTATGCTGAAAAGCAAACGATAAAAATATATTAAGAGATTTAATTAAATTATCAAAGAAGGATTTATTAAAAAATATGAATGAATGGAGATTAAGACAGAGAAAAATTCTACAGAATGGAGATTAAAGGTAAGAAAAATATTGATGAATAAAAATTCAAGGAGAGAATACTATAATATGGACAAATGGAGATTAAAAAAGAGAAAAATATGGATGAATGGAGGTTTAAAGAGAGAGAAATATGGATGAATGGAGATTGAAAGAGATATAAATATGAATTAATGAATATTAAAAAAGAGACAATAATATGATTAAATGAAAGTCATTATTTGTTTAGCTCTTGCAGTTTGAGTTTTAACAACAGAGTAGAAAATATCTCCTATTTTATAGCTCTGAATGAATGGATCAAAAAGGAAAAAAAATGGTTCCATATCATTATTCTGTTATATAATTTCGTCCATCATTTTAAATATACTATTTGTTTCAGGGCATTTAATACTTAATATATTTAAGGCCTGAGACAACGGCTTATCCTACAGTTTTTAAACGTTTTTTCGCCTCTGATACCAAAAAGACTCCCTTAAAAAGGAAGAAGTCATATTTTCCTTACTCCACTGCTGTACAGAGCAGTTGGCCAAGTGTTACACTTTTCATCGCCCACTTGTGACTCGACGAATCGGATACCCATCGAACACCATCCACCGGTGTTATCTTTAGGAGATTCGAAGTCTGCTCGACGTGTGACAATGTGAGAGGCGTTTTGTGACATATCTGAGAGGCTGCCTAAATAAAGAGATGATGTGTCAACATGTTTTCAGTATATTTTGAAGTCACGCAGAAGAGTCTTTAAAACTAGTGTGGATGAACTTACAGAAATAATGTGATATCTATTTTAATCGTTTGGGTGCCTGTTGGTAAATATTAGCATTAGATTTTGGAGAAAATATGCCATTGAAATATTGTCGATACTGTACAGCGTCTTCTTCAACAGATGTATTTCATAAAGCATTT